>JAUELO010011558.1:0-11453 GCA_032357855.1 Amphibolips quercusostensackenii
ACATCCAAGAAATTCACTTTCGCTCCTGGGTAATCTAAGTCAGGCGGAAATCAGTCTGAAGACCTTATTTAGCTTTTTAATAAAAATTGCAGAAATAGAAAGCTTTTCAAAGACAATAAAAAATATGTAATGTATAAACAAATTTTCAACAAATAACTTAAATCGTCAACCAAGAAAGACACTTCTAAACAAATTTTTTTAATTTTTAAAAATGTTGTTTCACTTTTAACTAATTAATTAAGTTTTTAACGAAGGAGATTACTTCTCCACCAAAAAAAAGAAATTTTTAAAACGGTACTTACATTTTGAAAAAACTTGTGAATTTTCAACCAGAAAAGTTTACTTTTAACCTAATAGTTGAATTTTCTACAGAAGCAATGAATCTTTAACTCAAAAAAACTAATTTTTAACAAAATAGTTAAATTTTCTGACAGGAAATTACTTTTCTACATAATTTTTGAATTCTTCAGAAAGCAGATAATTTTTAAGCAAATAATTCAATTTTTAACTAAATAAAATAATTTCCTGCTGAAAAGATTATTTTTCTATGAGAAACAAAATTACCTTGAGAAAATATACATTAATCAAAGAAAGAAGGTTTATTGTGAGCTAAATACTTAAATTTTCTACAAAATTAGATGAATTTTTAACATAAAAAGACGAATTTTTAACAAAAAAATTACATTTTCTACCAAAAAATTATTCTTTCACAAAGTTTTTGAATTTTATAGAAAGCAGATTGATTTTCAATCAAATAATCGAATTTTAAACCAAAAACATGAATTTCCACCAAGAAAAGTTTATTTTTAACTAAATAGTTGAATTTTTTACATAAGGAGTAAATTTTGATTAAACAAAAAAAATAGTTTTCAACAAAACAGTTGCATTCACTAATAAAATTACTTGTCTACAAAATTCTCTAATTTTTCACGAGGTAGATTGATTTTTAAGCAAGCATTTTGATTTTTAAGCTAAATGATGAATCTTCAAAAAAAAATTTATTTTTCACATAGCAGGTTAATTTTTAAACATATAATTCAATTTTCAACTAAAAAGACAGAAATTTGACAGAGAAGATTAATTTTTCACAAAATTTTTGAATTTTTCACAAACAAAATCAATTTTTAAACAAATAATTGAATTTTCACCTAAAAACATGAATTTTCAAAAACAAAAGTTTATTTTTAGCCAAATAGTTCGATTTTCTACAAAACAAGTAAATTTTTATCAACAGAAAAATTATTGACAAAACATTTAAATTTAAAAAATTACTTTTTCACAAAATTGTTAAATTTTCTGAAAAAAAGAAGATTGGTTCAACTAATTATTTAATTTTTAATTAAAAGAAGGAATTGTCGATCGAGAATATAAAATATCTTTTGACAAAGATGAATTTTGTACAACTCTCGTAAATTTTAAACAAATAAAGTTCATTTTCAACCAAATAGTTAAACCTTCTACAAAATTTGTGAATTTTTATCCCCAAAACAGTAATTTTCAACAAAATAGAATTTTCTAAGAAAAAAATTACTTTTTCACAAGATTGTTGAATTTTGGGCAAAGAAGGTTAATTTTTCGGCAAATAATATAATTTTCAACTAAAAAAAAAATTTTCGACCGAAAGGATCAATTTGTCACAAAATCATCAAATGTTCGACAAAGTATATCAACTGTTAGGAAAGTTATTCAATTTTCAATAAAAAAAAAAAAAAATTCGAAAAAAAATGATTATTTTTTCACAAATTAAATTAATTTTCAAGCAAATAATTTAATTTTTAAGTAAAAAAAAAATTTTTGATCATAGACAATGATTTTTTACAAAATTGTTAAATTTTCTACAAGGTAGATTAGTTTTCAATTAAATAATTGAATTTTCACCCAAACACGTGAACTCTTAATGAAAAGAATTAATTATCAACCAAATAGTTAAATTTTTTACAAAATTAATAAAGTTTTTATCCCTTCTAAAAAACTATTTTTTTACAAAACAGTTAAATTTTCTAAAAAAAAAAATTACTTTCTTACAAAATTCATGCATTTTCCACAAAGGAGAATGATTTTTTCACTAATTATTTAACTTTAAACTAGAAGAAGGAATTACCGATCAAGAAGATTCAGTTTCTTCAGAAAGAGATAAATTTGTAAAACACAAATTTTTAACAAAAAAAGTTCTTCGTGAACCAAATACTTGAATTTTCTACAAAAAAATTACTTTTTTACAAAATTCTTGTATTTTTCGCACGACAGATTAATTTTTAAGCAAACATTTAATATTTTTACTAAAAGAAGGAATTTCCTACCGACAAGATTAATTCTTCACAAAATTTTTGAATTTGCTGCAAAGTAGATCAATGTTTCAACAAATAATTAAATTTTTAACCAAAAACATGAATTCTTACGAAGAAAAGTTCATTTTTAACCAAATAGTTGAATATTCTACAAAAGGAGTACATTTTTATCAGACAAAAAAAATATTTTTTAACAAAACAGTTGAATTCAATAATAAAATTACTTTTCCACAAAATTCTTCAATTTTTCACGAAGTAGATTGATTTTCAAGCAAACAATTTAATTTTTAACCTAAATGATGAATCTTAAAAAAAAAATTAATTTTTCACATAGCAGGTTAATTTTTAATCATATAATTCAATTTTCAACTAAAAAAAAAAAAAATTTGATAGAGAAGATTAATTTTTCACAAAATTGTTGAATGTTTTACAAAGAAAATTAATTTTTAAACAAATAATTCAATTTTCACCCGAAAACATGAATTTTCAACAAAAAAAAATTCATTTTCAGCTAAATAGTTCGATTTTCTACAAAAGTCGTAAATTTTTATAAAAAAAAATTAATTATTAACAAAACATTCAGATTGAAAAATTCACTTTTTCACAAAATTGTTGAATTTTCTAGAAATTAGAATAATTTTTTAAATAATTATTCAATTTTCAACTTAAAGAAGGAATTTTCGACCGGAAAGATAAATTATCTTCCGAAAAAGATCAATTTTGAACAGCATGCGTAAATTAAAGAAAAGGTTTATTTTTAACCGAAATAACAAATTTTTAACAAAACAGTTGAATTTTCTGATCAAAAAATTACATTTGCACAAAATTAGTGAATTTCTTACTAAGAAGATTGATTTTCAAACGAATAATTGAATTTTTAACCAAAACCATGAATTTTTACCAAGAAAAGTTCATTTTTAACCAAATAGTTGAATTTTCTGCAGAAGAAGTAAATTTTTATAAAAAGAAAAATTTCTAACAAAACAGTTGATTTACTAAAAAAATCACTTTTTCACAAAATTCTTTCATTTTTCACGAACTAGATTGATTTTCAAGCAAATAATTTAATTTTCAACCTGAATGATGCAACTTTAACCAAATAGATTAATTTTTTTACAAACTTGCTTAATTTTTAAACATATAATTAAATTTTCAACTTAAAAAAAAACTCTCGACAGAGATTATTTTTTTTCAAAATTGTTGAATTTTTCACAAAGAACATCACTCATTCTAAACAAATAATTGAATTTTTACGCAAAAATATGAATTTTAAACAACAAAAGTTTATTGTCAACCAAATACTTGTATCTTCTACAAATGTAGATACATTTCCAACCGAAAAAACGAATTTTCAACAAAACAGTTAAATTTTTTAATCAAAAAATTACATTTGCACAAAATAGGTGAATTTTTACAAAGAAGATTGATTTTCAAACAAATAATTAAATTCTTAACTAAAAACATAAATTTTTATCAAGAAATGTTCATTTTTTACCAAATAGTTGAATTTTCTACAAAAAGAGTAAATTTATTTATAAACAAAAAATAGTTTTCAACAAAACAGTTAAATTCAATAAAAAAATTATTTTTCCACGAAATTCTTTAATTTTTCACGAAGTAAATTGATTTTCAAGCAAATAATTTAAGTTTTAACTTAAATAATGAATCTTTAACCAAAAAGATTAATTTTTCACAAACTTGCTTAATTTTTAAACCTATAATGAAATTTTCAACTTAAAAAAGAAACTTCCGACAGAGATTATTTTTTTACAAAATTGTTGAATTTTTCACACAGAACATAAATTTTCAAACAAATAATTGAATTTTTACGCAAAAATATGAATTTTCAACAACAAAAGTTTATTTTCAGCCAAATAGTTCAATTTTCTACAAAGGTAGTAAATTTTTATCAGAAAGAAATAACTATTAACAAAACATTTATATTAAAAAAAAATTACTTTTTTACAAAATTGGTAAATTTTCTAAGTAGGATAATTGTTCAACAAATTATTTTATTTTCAAGTGAAAGAAAGAATTTCCGACCGAGAAAATAAATTATCTTCCGGAAAAGATGAATTTCAAACAACATGCGTAAATTTTAAATAAAAAAAGTTCATAATAAACCACATAGTTGAAATTTCTACAAAAGTAGTGAATTGTTATCCCCAAAAAAATAATTTCCAATAAAATAATAGAATTTTTAACAAAAAAAAATTACTTTTTCACAAAATCCTTTAATTTTCCACAAAGCAAATAAATTTTTAAGCAAATAATTTAATTTTCATATAAAAAAAGGTATTTTTGACAAAAGCGATTCATTTTTCACAAAGTAGATTAATTTTTAAGCAAATAATTTTATTTTTAAGTGAAATAAAGAATTTATGATCATTGAGAATTGTTTTTCACAAAATTGTTGAATTTTCCGCAAGGTAGATGAATTTTTAATAAAAAAATTAAATTTTCACTCAAACGCGTGAATTTTCAATTAGAAGAGTTAATTTTTAACTAGATAGTTGAATTTTTCACATAATTAGCAACATTCTATCCCCCAAAAAAACTAATTTCCAACAAAACAGTTGAATTTTCTAAAAAAATTACTTTTTAACAAAATGGTTGCATTTTCCATAAAGTAAATTGATTATTCAACTAATTATTCAACTTTTAACTAAAATGAGAAATTTTTTTTCAAGAAGATTTACTTTCTTCAGAAAGAGATGAATTCATACAACATAAATTTCAAGCAAAAAAAGTTAATTGTGAACCAAATACTTGAATTTTCTACCAAAAAATTACTTTTTCCAAAATTTTTTTTTCTCACACTACAAATTAATTTTTAAGCAAATTTTCAATTTTTTTACCAAGAAAAGGAATTTTTGACCGACAAGATATATTTTTTATTTAAAACAGATTAATTTCAAGCAACATACATAAATTTTAATCAAAAAAAGTTCATTGTGTAACAAAAACTTTAATTTTTTACAAAATAAAATAAATTTTTTAACCCAAGAAGATGAATTTTTAACGAAACTGTTGCATTTTCTACAAAAAAATTCTGTTTGCAAAATTCTTAAATTTTTCACAAAGTACATCAATTTTTAAGCTAGTAATTGAGTTTTTACCTGAAAACATGAATTTTCAAAAAGAAAAGTTCATTTTCGATCACATATTTGTATTTTCTACAAAAAAAGTAAATTTTTACTTTAAAAAACAAACTATCATTTTTAACAAAACAGTTGATAAAAAAAAATTTTTTATTAATTTTTAATCAAACAATTAAATTTTCTCCAAAAAACACGAATTTTCAACTCGGCAAAACATTTTATTCTCTTTAAAAAAATTACTTTTCCACAAAATTCTTGAATTTTTCACAAAGTAGATTTATATTTAAGCAAAGAATTAAATTTCTATCCAAAAATATGAATTTTCAACAAAAAAAGTTTATTTTCAACGAAATAGTTAAATCAAATAGAAAAAATTACTTTCTTACAAAATTGTTGAGTTTCTGACGAAGTAGATGAACTTTTGAGTAAATAATTTCATTTTTAACTCAAATAAGGAATCTTTAATCAAAAACCTTAATTTTTCACACATAGTTTAATTTTTAGGCAAATAATTCAATTTTAAAATAGAAGAAGGAATTTTTGACCCATTATATAATTTTTCAAAAAATTGTTTAATTTTTCAAAAAGTAGAATAATTTTTATTCAGATAATTGAAGTTTCTGCCAAAAACATAAATTTTTATCAAGAAAAGTTTATTTTTAGTTACATAGTTGTATTTTTTATAGAAGCAGTGAATTTTTACTAAAAAAAATTATTTTCAACCAAACAGTTTATTTTTTTAACAAAAAATTACTTTTCTACAAAATATTAAATTTTATACAAAATAGATTGATTTTTAAGGAAATAATTTAATTTTTAACTAAAAAAAGAAATTTTTGACCGAGGAGATTAATTTTTCACAAAATTGTTTTATTTTCCACAAAGTAGAATAATTTTTATTCCAATAATTGAATTTTCTGCCAAAAACATGAATTTTCAACAGGAGAAGATCATTTTCAGTTACATAGTTGTATTTTTTACAAAAGCAGTAAATTTTTACTTTGAAAAAAATTATTTTCAACTAAACAGTTAATTTTCTTTTTTGAATTAAATTTTGACAAAATTTATAATTATTATACAAAGAAGACTAATTTTCAAGCAAATAATTTAATTTTATAAAAAAAAAAGAATTTTCGACCCTAGACATTATTTTTCACAAAATTGTTGAATTTTTTATAAACTAGATTAATGCTTAAGCAGAAAATTAAATTTTTTCCCAAAAACTCGAGTTTTTAACTGGAAATTTTGTTTTTTAGCAAAACAGTCGAATTTTCTAACGAAAAAATTACTTTTATTTGAAATTCTTGAATTTTTCACAAAGTAGATTTATTTTCAAGCGAACAATTGAATTTTTATCCAAAAATAGAAATTTTTAACAAGAAATTTTTATTGTCAACCAAATAGTTGAATTAACTAAAAAAAAATTACGTTTTCACGAAATCGTTGAATTTTTTAATAAAGTAGATAAACTTTTAAGTAAATAATTTAATTTCCAACCAAAATGAAGAATCTTTGACCGAAAAGCTTAATTTTTCACAAATAAGTTCAATTTTTTAACAAGTAATTTAATTTGCAACTAAAAAAAAGAATTTTCGACCGATGAGAATAATTTTCCTCAAAATTCTTTTATTTTCCACAAAGTAGAATATTTTTTATTCAAATAATAAAATTCTTCGCCAAAAACATGAGTTTTTAACAAGAAAAGTTTTTTTTTCAGTTACACAGTTGTATTTTCTACAAAAGCAGTCAATTTTTACATTAAAAAAAAAATTATTTTCCATCAAACAGTTGATTTTTTAAACAAAAAATTACTTTTTCACCAATTTGTTAAATTTTGTACAAAGTAGATTAATTTTTAGTAAATAATTTAATTTTTGAGTAAAAGAAGAAATTTTTGACTGAGAAGATTGATTGTTTACAAAATTGTTGAATTTTTTACAACGTTGATTACTTTTGAAGCAAATAATTGAACTTTCTCCGAAAAACACGAATTTTTAACAAGAAAATTTAATTTTCAACCAAGCAGTTGAATTTTCTAGAAAATTATTAAATTTTTATCCCCCCCCCTCTTTCCAAAAAAAACTAATTTTTAACAATACAATTAAATTTAAAAAAAACTTTCGCACAAAATTATTAAATTTTTCCACAAAGTAGTAATTCTTTTTAACTCATTATTCAACTTTTAACTAAAAGAAGGAATTTTCGACCGTAAAGATCAATTTGGGACAAAAATTGTTGAATTTTCCATAAAGTAGTATTATTTGTAAGCAAATGATTCTATTTTCAAAAAAAAATTAAAAAATAAAAAAAGGAATTTTTGACTGAGATAAATAATTTTCTAAAGAAAAAGTTTAATTTCAAGCAACATACACAAATTTTAAAACAAAAATCTATTGGTAAACAAATACTTGAATTTCCGACGAGAGTGAAGTGTTTGACACAAAAAAGCGAATTTTCAACAAAACAGTTAGATTGATCAACAGAAAAGTACTTTTTAACAAAATTGTTGCATTTATTACAAAGTAAATTGATTTTTAAGCAAATGATCGAATTTTCACACAAAAGCAAGAATTTTAAACAAGAAAAGTTCATTTTCAATCACTTAGTTGAATTTTTTACAAAAGTTGTACATTTTTAACACAAAAAGAAAATAATTTTCGACAAAACAATTGAATTTTCTAACAAAAAACTACTTTTTCACGAACTTGATAAATTCCACACAAAGTAGATAAATTTTCAAGCAAATAATTTAATTTTCAACTAAGACAAGGAATTTTTGACTGAAAAGATTAATTTTTCACCAAATTGTTGAATTTTCCACAAAGTAGATACATTTTTATTCAAATAATTGATTTTTCACCTAAAAGAAGGAATTTTCGACAAGAAAAGTTTACTTTTAACTAAAACGTTTAATTTTTTATAAAAGCAGGTCATTTTTACCCCCCCCCCCAAATTTTTAACAGAACAGTTGATTTTTTCACAAAAAATAATTTTTTCACAAAATTGTTAAATTTTTGACCAAGCTTATTATTTTTTAAGCAAATAATTCAATTTCTAACTAAAAGAAGGATTCTCCGACTAAAAAAATTAATTTTTCACAAAGTTGTTGAATTTTTCATTAAGTAGATTCATTTTTATTACAATAATTGTATTATCATTCAAAAACAGGAATTTTATGACGAAAAAAGTTGATTTTCAAGCAAATAGTTGGATTTTTTACAAAATTAGTAAATTTTTACCCCCCAAAAAAAATTATTTAAAAAAAATTGATTTTTCATCAAAAAATTACTTTTTCACCAAATTATTGGATTTTCTACAAAGTAGATTATTTTTGAAACTAATGATTCAATTTTCAATTACAAGAAGGAATCTTTGAACGAAAAGATTAGTTTTTCACAAAACTGTTGAATTCTCAACAATATAGATTAATTGTTATGCAAATAATTGAATTTTCACCCAAAAACATGAATTCTTGACAAAAAAAGTTCATTTTCAACCAAAAAGCAAAATTTTTTACAGAATTAGTAGATTTTCATCCCCTCTCAAAAAACTAATTTTTGAAAAAAAGTAAAATTTACTCAAAAAATTATTTCTTTTCAACATTGTTAAGTTTTTCACGGAGTATATTATTTTCTAACAAATTACTTAATTGTCAGCTAGGAAAAGTTATTTTCGACGGGGGAAAACAATTTTCTTCCGAAAAAGATTAATTTTGAAAACAAACGTAAATTTCAAACAAATAATTTTCGTTCTTAAACAAATACTTGTATCTTTTACAAAATTAGACGAATCTTTTAACCGAAAAGACAAAATTTTGAGTAAACAGTTGAATTTTCTACCAAAAAATTACTTTTCCACAAAATCGTCAAACTTTGCCCAAAGTAGATTAATTTTCAAGCAAAATCATTGAATTTTTACCAAAAAATGTGAATTTTCAACCAGAAAAGCCTATTTTCAACCAAAAAGTTGACTTTGCTACAAAAGTAGTCAAATTTTCAACAACAACAAAAAAAAGTTTCTAACAAATAATTTAAATTTTTTGACTAAAAAATTATTTTTCTGGGAAATTGTTATATTTTCCACAAAGAAAATTGATTTGCAAGCTAATAATTTCATTTTTAGCCGAAAGAAGCAATTTTTGACCGAAAAGATTAATTTTTTACAAAATTGTTAAATTTTCTACAAATTAGAATTATTTTCAGACAAATAATTTAGTTTTTACTAACAGAAGGAATTTTCAACCAAGAACATGAATTATAAACCAAAAAGATTTTTTGATTGCTTTCAATTATTTTTGGTCTAAATTGAAATCGTTTTCGATTGAATTATTTTTTACACCTTCCGTTGAAAATTAAAAGTAAAAAGTCTAAAGTAATTTAATTAAACTAAAGATATAACTATTCTGTTTTCAGTTGAAAATTCATACGTATAATAAAAAAATCAATATTTTTTATTTGAAAATTCAACTATTTTTCTGGAAATTCGTAATTTTTTGTTGTATTGAAATGTTGTTTTTTTTTTTAAATTAAAATATTTTTTAATTTGTATTTTGGCTTTTAAAAATAAAGAAATTGGTAAATTTAAACAATATATCAGTTAAAAATGTTTTTTTTTGTTAAAATTTTTGTTAAAAATTTATAGCGTCAGCGGGTAAAAAATTCAAGTGTTTTGTGGAAATTCGTCTATTTTGTAAAAAATTTGTCTTTGGGTACAAAATTAATTCTTTTTTTCTAGTACATCTTTTTTTCTGTGAATTTAACTATTTTGGTGGAAATTTATTGTCTCTGGTTCAAATTTGGAACAAAAAAATTAATTTTCTACCAAGTGGTTAATTTTTTTAATAAATAGTACAATTTTCAACCAAATAGTTGAATTTTCTACCAAAATAGTTTAATTTTTTTTTTAATATTGAAATTTTTAACTAAAAATAATAAGTTTTCAACAAAAAATCGAAAAGTTACATTTTTTTAAAATTAATTTTTACTCAAAAAAACAGAAAATTTTTTTTATAGTTAAAATAAATTAAAACAACTGAATTTTTCACCTTACACTATAAATTTCGAATGAAAAAATTTAAGTTTCTACGAAGCAGGTAATTTTTGAAATAAAAAGTTTAATTTTTAACCAAATATTTAAATTTTTGTTAAAAATAATTGAATTTTCAAACAAATAGTTGATTTTCAACTGAAAATTATCAATCTACACCCAAAAATGAAATAGTTACAATTTAAGTTTAAAAAAACTCATTTTCGAAAAAAAAACAAATTTTTCTTACTTAAATTGAACTAAAATTCAGCAAAATAGGTTGATTCTGATAATGCATACATTTTTAACCAAATACTTTAATTTTCAAAAAGAAAAGATCAATTCTCAATTCCAATATAATTTTTTAGCCAAAAATCAAATAATTATATTTTCAGCTCATGAAAAACTAATTAAATTTTTCACTTTAAAAAAAAAATTTAACTGAGACAATAAACCCTTCAAAAAAATTGTTTTTAACATGGCAGTTGAACTTTTAACAGGGTAGTTGCTTTTTAAACAAGAAAGACGAATTCTTAAAAAAAAAAGTTAATTGATGAAATTTCAACCAAAAAATATTTCAATTTAAACCAAAAATAATTAAATGCAATCAAAAGATACGATTTTTTTATAAAATAATTCAATTTTAAACAAAACAGATGAATTTTTTATTATAATGTGCATTTCAACTATAAACGTAATGATTACATTTGTAATTGATAAAAAGTAAATTTTCAACAAAAAAATAAACGAATTTTTCAACAAAATAGTTAAATTTTTTAACAAAAAAATAAATGTTTAACAAAGTAGTTTAACTATCATCCAAGCTGTTGAATTTTTGAAAACGAAATATGAGTGTTCACCAAGACAGTTGCATTTTCAACAAAATAATTAAATTTTCAACCTTAAAGCACAATTTTCAACCCAAACGAAAATTTAAACAAAAAATCTAGAAAAATAGGAAATTTCTTCGAAGCAGGGGAAAAATAAATAATTTTTACAAATTTTTCAAATTAGGTGCTAAGGGTCTACCTAATTTGTC
>JAUELO010011569.1:0-11452 GCA_032357855.1 Amphibolips quercusostensackenii
CTCAAAAACGGTTCGTAGCAACTAAAAATCAGTAAATATTGGTGGAAACCAACATTTTGAGAGAAAAAATTGAAAAAATTTTTTTTTCTTATAAAATCTCCAAAACGGATCATAGCATCTAAAAATTAATAAATATTAGTGGAAACCAACATTTTGAGAGGAAAAATTAAAAAATTTGTTTTTCTTACAAAATCTCAAAAACGGTACATAGCAACTAAATATTAGTCAATATTAGTGGAAACCAACATTTTAAGAGAATAAATTGAAAAATATTTTTTCCTTCCAAAATCTCAAAAACGCTATATAGCAACTAAAAATTATAAAATATTAGTGGAAACTAACATTTTGAGAGAAAAAATTAAAAAAAAATTTTTTTTCACATCTCAAAAACGGTACATACCAACTACAAATTAGTGAATATTAGTGGAAATCAACATTTCGGAGAGAAAAAATTAAAAAAATTGTTCTCCTTTCAAAATCTCAAAAACGGAAACCCAGCAACCAAAAACTCTTAAATATTAGTGGCAACAAAAATTTTGAGAGAAAAAATTGAAAAACTTTTCTTTCTTCCAAAATGTTAAAAACGGTATATAGCAACTAAAAATTAGTCAAAATTAGTGGTAACCAACATTTTAAGCGAAAAAATTAAAAAAATTTTTTATCAAAGTCTCAAAAACGGTACATAGCAACTAAAAATTAGTAAATATTAGTGGAAACCAACCTTTGGAGAGAAAAAATTGAAAAAATTCTTTTTTTTCCAAAATCTAAAAAACGTTATTTAGTAACTGAAAATTAGTCAATAGTAGTGGAAACTAACATTTTGAGAAAAAATTGGAAAGTTTTTTTTTTTTAATCTTAAAAACGGTACACAGCAACTAGAAATTAGTAATTATTA
This sequence comes from Amphibolips quercusostensackenii, assembly GCA_032357855.1. NCBI lineage: Eukaryota > Metazoa > Arthropoda > Insecta > Hymenoptera > Cynipidae > Amphibolips > Amphibolips quercusostensackenii. The sequence continues at coordinate 896 of JAUELO010011569.1, forward strand.
GTGGAAATCAACATTTCGAGAGAGAAAATGAAAAGAATTTTTTGTTTTTCAAAATCTCAAAAACGGAAACCTAGCAACTAAAGCCTGGTAAATATTAGTGGCAACAAAGATTTCGAAACAAAAAATTGAAAAAATTTTTTCTCCTTCAAAATGTCAAAAACGGTATATAGCAACTGAAAATTAGTCAATATTAGTGGAAAATAACATTTTGAGAGAAAAAAGTCAAAAAAATTTGCTTCTTTTTTAAAATCTCAAAAACGGTACATAGCAACTAAAAATTAGTAAATACTAGAGGAAACCAAAATTTTGAAAGAAAAAATTGAAAAATTTTTTTTTCTCACAAAATTTAAAAAAACGGTACATAGCAACTAAAAATTAGTAAATATGAGTGGAAACCAACATTTCGAGAGAAAAAATTAAAAAATTTTTTTTTCTATCAAAATGTCACAAACGGTATATAGCAACTGAAAATTAGTAAATATTAGTGGAAACTAACATTTTGAGAGAAAAAATTCAAAAATTTTTTTTTTCTTCTAAAATCTCAAAAACGGTACATATCAACTACAAATTAGTAAATATTAGTTTCAATCAACATTTCGAAGAGAAAAAATTAAAAAAAGTTTTTTTCTCCTAAAATCTCAAAAACGGAAACCCAGCAACCAAAAACTGGTAAAGATTAGTGGCAACAAAAATTTCGAGAGAAAAAATTGAAAAATTTTTCTTTCTTCAAAAATATCAAAAACGGTATATCGCAACTAAAAATTAGTCAAAATTAGTGGAAACCAACATTTTAAGCAAAAAATTGAAAATTTTTTTTTTCTCAAAAACGGTACATAGCAACTAAAAATTAGTAAATATTAGTGGAAACCAATATTTCGAGAGAAAAAATTCAAAAACATTTTTTTCTTTCAAAATCTCAAAAACGGTACTTAGTAACTAAAAATTAGTCAATATTAGTGAAAACTAACAATTTGAGGGGAAAAAATTGCAAAAAAATTTTTTTCCAAAATCTCAAAAACGGTTCATAGCAACTAAAAATTAGTAAATATTAGTGGAAGCCAAACATTTGAGAGAAAAAATTAAAAAAAATTTTTTCTTTCAAAATCTCAAAAACGGTACATAGCAACTAAAAATTAGTAAATATTAGTGGAAACCAACAATTCGAAAGAAAAAATTCAAAAAAATTTTTTCTTCCAAAATCTCAAAAACGGTACCTAGCAACCAAAAACTGGTAAATATTAGTGGAAACAAAAATTACGAGAGAAAAAATTGAACAATTTTTCTTTCTTCCAAAATGTGAAAAACGTTATATAGCAACTAAAAATTAGTCAATATTAGTGGAAACCAACATTTTAAGAGAAAAAATTGAAAAAAATTTGTTCCTTCTAAAATCTCAAAAACGGTACCTAGCAACTAAAAATTAGTAAATATTAGTGGCAACCAACATTTCGAGAGAAAAAATTGAAAAAATTTTTTTCCTCACAAAATCTCAAAAACGGTATATAGCAACTGAAAATTAGTCAGTATTAGTGGAAACGAAGATTTTGAAAGAAAAAATTGAAAATTTTTTTTTTCTTCTAAAATCTCAAAAACGGTACATATCAACTACAAATTAGTAAATATTAGTGGCAATCAACATTTCGAAGAGAAAAAATTAAAAAAAAAGTTTTTTCTCCCAAAATCTCAAAAACGGAAACCCAGCAACCAAAAACTGGTAAATATTAGTGTCAACAAAAATTTCGAGAGAAAAAATTGAAAAATTTTTCTTTCTTCAAAAATGTCAAAAACGGTATATAGCAACTAAAAATTAGTGAATATTAGTGGAAACTAACATTTCGAGATTAAAAATTGAAACAATTTTTTCATCTTCCAAAATCTCAAAAACGGTACATTGCAACTAAATACTTCTAAATATAAGTGGAAACAAAAATTTCGAAATAATATTTTGAAAGAATTTTTTTCTTCGAAAATCTTGAAAACGGGACATGGCAACAAAAAAGTGGTGAATATAATTGTGAAAATGTCCAAAACGGTACATAGCTATTCAAAACTGGTAAATATTAGTGGCAAATAAAATTTCGAGAGAAAAAAGAAAAAAAATGGTTTCATTCCAAAATCTCAAAAGCGGTACATAGCAACTAAAAACTGGCGAACATAAGTGCCAACCAAAATTTCGAGAGAAAAAATTGAAAATATTTTTTGTCTTCCAAAATCTCAAAAAAGCAACTAAAAACTGGTAAATATGAGTAGAAACGAAAATTTCGTGATAAAAAATTTAAAAAATCTTTTTTCTTTCAAAATTTCAAAAACCATACATAGCAACTAAACACTGATAAATATAAGTGGCAAACAAAATTTCGAGAGAAAAAATTGAAAATATTATTTTTTTTTCAAAATCTCGAAAATGCAACTAAAAACTGGTAAATATGAGTAGAAACCAAAATTTCGAGATAAAAAATTTAAAAATATTTTTTCTTCTAAAATTTCAAAAACCATACATAGCAACTAAAAACTGATGGATATAAGTGGCAAACAAAATTTCTAGAGAAAAAATTGGAAAAATTTTTTTCTTTCAAAATCTCAAACACGGTGCATAGCAACTAAAAACTAGTAAATATTAGTGGAAAACAAAATTTGAAGAGAAAAATGGAAATAAATTCTTTTAGTCCAAAATCTAGAAAACCGTACATAGAAACTAAAAACTGGTGAATATAAGTGGCAACCAAAATTTCGAGAAGGAAAATTTAAAAAGAAGTTATTCTTTCAGAATCTCAAAAGCGCTTCATAGCAACTAAAAACTGGTAAACGTTAGTGAATCTCAAAAACAGTACATTGCAACTGAAAACTGGTAAATATAAGTGGAAACAAAAATTTCAAAATAAAATATTGAAAGACTTTTTTTCTTCGAAAATCTCAAAAACGGGACATGGCAACAAAAAACTGGTTAATATTAGTGAAAACCAAAGTTTCGAGAGCAATAATTAAAAAAATTTGCTTTCTCCTAAAATCTCAAAAAAGGTTTATAGCAACTAAAAACTGATAAATATTTTGAGAGGAAAATTTAAAAAATGTTTTTTCTTCCAATAGCTTAAAAACGGTACATAGCAACAAAAAACAGTTAAATATTAGTGGAAACCGAAATTTCGAGAAAAAAAATTGGAAAAATTTGCTATCTTCTAAAATTTTAAAAACGGTACATAGCAACCAAAAACTGGTAAATATTAGTGAAAACCAATATTTCGATAGAAAAAGTGAAAGAAAAATTTTCCTCCCAAAATCTCAAAACGGTACATAGCATCTGAAAACTAGTAAATATTAGTGGAAATGAAAATTTCGAGAGAAAAAATTAACAAAATTTTTTTCTTCCAAAATCTCAAAAGCGGCACGTAGCAACTAAAAGCTGGTAAATACTAGTGGAAACCCAATTTCGAGAGAAAAAATTGAAAAATTTGTTTCCTTCCAAAATTTAAAAAACGTTACGTAGCAACTAAAAACTGGTAAATATTAGTGGAAACCAAAGTTTCGAGAAAAAAAATCGAAAACCTTTTTTTTTTATAAAATCTGAAAAACGGTACATAGCCACTAAAAACTGGTAAATATTAGAGGAAAACAAAATTACAAGACAAAAAATGGAAAAAAATTCTATTTTTCCAAAATCTCAAAAACGGTACATATCGACTAAAAACTGGTGAATATTAGTGGAAACCAAAGTTTCGAGAGAAATAATTTTAACAATTTTTTTTTCGTAAATATTGAAAACTGTACATAGCAACTAAAAATTAGTGAATATAAGTGGACACCAAAATATCGAGAGGAAAAATTAAAAAATATTTTTTTCTTCCAAAATCTCAAAAACAGTACATTGCAACTAAAATCTGTTAAAGATTAGTGCAAGCCAAAATTTTTTTAGGAAAAATTTAAAAATATTGTACTCTTGCGAAATCTCAAAAACGGTACATAGTAACTAAAAACAGGTAAATATTAGTGCAAACCAAAATTTCGAGAGAAAAAATTGTAAAAAATTTTTTTCATCCAAAATCTGAAAAATGAAACGGCAACTAAAAACTGGTAAATATTAGTGGAAACCAAAGTTACGAGAAAAAAAATTTTTTTTTAATTTTTCTTTGGGAATATTGAAAACTGTACATAGCAACTAAAAATTAGTGAATATAAGTGAACATCAAAATATCGAAAGAAAAAATTTAAAAACATTTTTTGCTTCCAAAATCTCAAAAACAGTACATAGCAACTAACAACTGCTAAATATTAGTGGAAACCAAAATTCCGAGAGAAAAAATTGCAAAATTTTTTTTCTTTCAAAATTTAAAGATCGTTACATAGCAACTGAAAACTGGTGAATATTAGTGAAAACCTAAATTTCGAGAGAAAATTAAAAAAAAAAAAAATTTTCTTTCAAAATCTCAAAAACGGTACATAGCAACTAAAAACTGTTAAATATTAGCGAAACCAAAATTTTGAGAGAAAAAACTGGAAAAAATTTTTTTCTTCGAAAATCTCAAAAACGGTACATAGCAACTAAAAACTGTTAAATATGAGTGGAAAACAAAATTCGGAGAAAAAATTTTTTATCTTCCAAAATTTCAAAAACAGTACACAGCAACTAAAAAGCTGGTAAATATTATTGGAAACCAACGTTTCGAGAGAAAAAATTGAAAAAAATTTTTTTCTCCCAAAAACTCAAAAACAGTACATAGCAACTAAAAACTGGTAAATATTAGTGAAAACCAAAATTTCGAGAGAAAAAATTGAAAAGTATTTCTTCTTTAGAAATCTCAAATAAGGATCATAGCAACTGAATACTGATAAATATTAGTGGAAACCAAAATTTGTCCATAAAAATTACAAAAATTTTTCTTTCTAAATTTAAAAAATTGTCCATAGCAACTAAAGACTGTTAAGTATTAGTAGAAACCAAAATTTCAAAAGTAAAAATTAAAAAAAAATTTTTTCTTCCAAAATCTCAAAAACGGTACACAGCAACTAAAAACTGATAAATATCAGTGCAAACCAAAATTTCGAGAGAAGAACCGAAAAAAAATTTTTTTTTCTAAAATCTAAAAAACGTTACATAGCAACTAAAAACTAGTAAGTATTAGTGAAAACCAAAATTTTGAAAGAAAAAATTAAAAAAAAATTTTTTCCTTAAAAATTTCAAAAGCGGTACATTGCAACTAAAAACTGGTAAATATAAGTGAAAACCAAAATTTCGAGAGAGTAAATTAAAAAAACTTTTCCCTTCGAAAATCTCAAAAACTTCACGTAACAACTAAACAGTGGTAAATATTAGTGGAAACCTTAATTCCGAGAGAAAATTGATAAATTTTTTTCCTTTCAAAATTTTAAAACCGGTTCATGACAACTAAAAACTGGCAAATATTAGTGGAAACCAAAATTTCGAGCGAAAAAATTGAAAAAAAAAATTTTCTTTCAAAATCTCAAAAACGGTACTCACTAACTAAAAACTGGTAAATATTAGTGAAAACCAATGTTTTGAGAGAAAAAATTTTAAAAATTTGTTTTCTTCCAAAATCTCTTAAAAGGTTTATAGCACCTAAAAACTGAAAAATATTTCGAGAGAAAAAATTGAAAAAATGATTTTTCTTCCAATATCTTCGGTAAATAGCAATAAAAACAGTTAAATATAAGTGGAAACCAATATTTCGAGAGAAAAATTGTAAAACTTTTCTATTTTCCAAAATTTTAAAAACGGTACATAGCAACCGCAAACTGGTAAATATTAGTGGAAACCAATATTTCGATAGAAAAAGTGAAAAAAAAGTTTTGCATCAAAATTTCAAAAACCGTACAAAGCAACTGAAAACCGGTAAATGTTAGTGGAAATGAAAATTTCCAGAGAAAAAATTGAAATATTGGTTTTCTTCGAATATCTCCAAAACGGTTCATAGCAACTAAAAACTGGTGAATACAAGCGGCAATCAGAAAATCAAGAGAAAAAATTGAAAAAAATTTTTTTTTCTCCCAAAGTCTCAAAAGCGGTACATAACAATTAAAAACTGGTGAATACAAGCGAAACCAAAATTTCTAGAGAAAAAATTTAAAAAATTGTTTTCCTTCGAAAATCTTAAAAACAGTACGTAGACTTAAAGCTGGTGAATATTTGTGGAAACCAAAATTTCGAAAGAAAAAATGAAAAAAAAATTTTTTTTTTTAAATTTCAAAAACGGTACATAGCAACTAAAAACTGTTGAAAATGAATAAAAACTAAAATTTGGAAAGAAAAAAAAGGTTTTCCTTCTAAAATCCAAAAAACGGTACATATCAACTAAAAACTAGTAAATACTAGTGGAAACCAAATTTCGAAAGGAAAAATAAAAAAAAATGTTTTCTTCCAAATTCAAAAAACGTTAGAGAGCAACTAAAAACTGCTAAATATTAGTGAAAACCAGAGTTTCGAGAAATAAAAATTATAAAAATTTTTTTTTCCATAATCTAAAAAACGGTACATAGCAACTAAAAACTAGTAAATATTAGTGAAAAACAGAGTTTCGAGGGAAAAAAGTAAAAAAAAGTTTTTCTTGCAAAAATCTCAAAAACGGTACATAGCAACTGAAAACTGGTAAATGTTAGTGGACGCCAAAATTTGGAGAGAAAGAATGGAAAACATTTTCTTCCTCCAAAATTTAAAAGACGTTATTGAGCTACTAAAAACTGATGAATATTAGTGAAAATCGAAATTTTTAGAGCAAAAATTTTAAAAATTATTTTTCTTCAAAAATTTCAAAACCGGTTCATGGCAACTACAAACTGTTAAATATTAGTGGAAACAAAATTTCGAGAAATAAAGTTTAAAAGATTTTTTTCTTCCACAATTTAACAAATGTTACATAGCAACTAAAAACTGGTAAATATTAGTGGAAACCCACATTTAGATAGAAAAAATGGAAATATTTTTTTTCTTCCAAAATTTAAAAAACGTTACAGAGCAACTACGAACTGGTAAATATTAGTAAAAATAAAAATACCGAGGGAAAATTAAAAAAATGTTTTTGTTTCCAAAACCTTAAAAACGGTACATAGCATCTAAAAACTGGTAAATATTAGTAGAAACCAAAGTTTCGAAAGAAAAAATTAAAAAAAAATGTTTTCTTCGGAAATATTGAAAAAAAATTTTTTCTTTCAAAATCTCAAAAACAGTACATAGCAACTAAAAACTGTTAAATATTAGCGGAAACCAAAATTTCGAGCTAAAAAACTGAAAAAAATTTTTTTCTTCGAAAATCTCAAAAACGGTACATAGCAACTAAAAACTGTTAAATATGAGTGGCAACCAAAATTTAGAGAAAAAATTTATTTTCTTCCAAAATCTTAAAAACAGTACACAGCAATTAAAAAACTGGTAAATATTAGTGAAAGCCAAAATTTCCAAAGAAAAAATTGAAAAAATATTTTCATTTTTCCAGAATCTCAAAAACGGTACAGAGCAACTAAAAACTGTTAAATATCAGTGACAATCAGAATTTCAAAAAAAATTAACAAAATTATTTTTCTCCAAAATCTGCAAAACAGTACATAGGAAATAAAAAATGGTGAATATAAGTGGCAACCAAAATTTGGAAAGAAAAAATTTTGAAAAGATTTTTTCTTCTAAAATAAAAAAAGAAATACATAGTAACTATAAGCAGGTAAATATTAGTGAAAACCAAAATTTCGAGAGAAAGAATTAAAATTTTTTTTTCAAAATTTAAAAAACATTGCAAAGCAACTAAAAACTGGTAAATATTAGGGGAAACCAAAATTTCGACCAAAAAAATTTAAAAACATTTTTTTCATCCAAAACCTCAAAAACGGTACATAGCGACTAAAAACTGTTAAAGATTAGTGAAAGCCAAAATTTTGAGAGAAAATTTATAAAAATTTTACTCTTGCGAAATCTCAAAAACGGTACACAGCAACTAAAAACTGGTAAATATTAGTGGAAACCAAAATTTCGAGAGAATATATTGAAAAGTTTTTCTTTCTTCCAAAATCTCAAAAACGGTACATAGCAACTATAAACTGGTAAATATTAGTGAAAATCAAAATTTCAAAAAAAAGTAGAAAAAAATTCCTTTCTTCCAAAATCTAAAAAACCGTACATAGCAAAAGAAAACTGGTGAATATAAGTGGCAACAAAAAGATCGATGAAAAAATTGAAAAATTTTCTTTTCTTCAAATATCTCAAAAGAGGTACATAGCAACTGAAAACAAGTATTAGTGGAATCAAAAATTTCGAGAGAAAAAATTGGAAAGGTTTTTTTTTTAGAAATCTCAAAAAAGGTTCATAGCAACTAAATACAGATAAATATAAGTGGAAAACAAAATTTTGAGGGAAAAAAATGGAAAAAATTTTTATTCTTCCAAAATCTCAGAACCGGTACATCACAACCTAAAACTGGTAAATCTTAGTGGAAAATAAAATTTCGCGAGAAAAAATGGAAAAAATTTGTATTCTTCCAAAATCTCAAAAACGGTACGTAGGAACTAATAATTAGTAAATATTAGTGGAAAACAACATTTCGAGAGGAAAAATTGAAAAAAATGTTTTCCTTCCGAAATCTCAAAAACGGTACCTAGCAACTAAAAACTGGTTAATATTAGTGGCAACAAAAATTTCGAGATATAGAATTGAAATTTTTTTTTTTTCAAAATGTCAAAAACGTTACATAGCAAATAAAAATTAGTAAATATTAGTGGAAACCAACATTTCGAGAGAAAAAATTGAAATTTTTTTTTCTCTTCTAAAATGTCAAAAACGGTATATAAACTGAAAATTAGTGAATATAAGTGGAAACTGACATTTTGAAAGAAAAAATTGAAAAATTTTTTTCTTCCAAAGTCTTAAAAACGGTACATAGCAACTAAAAATTAGTAAATTTGAGTGGAAACCAACATTTCGAGAAAAAAAAATTAAACAAATTTTTTTCCTTCCAAAATCTCAAAAACGGTATATAGCAACTAAAAATTAGTCAATATTAGTGGAAACTAAAATTTTGAGAGAAAAAATTGGAAATTTTTTTTCTTCCAAAATCTCGAAAACGGTACATAGCAACTAATAGTTAGCAAATATTAGTGCAAATCAACATTTTAAGAGAAAAAATTGAAAAAAATTTTTTCCTCCCAAAATCTCGAAAACGGAAACCTAGCAACTAAAAACTGGTAAATATTAGTGGCAACAAAAATTTCAAGAGAAAAAATTGAAAATTTTTCTTTCTCCAAAAATGTCAAAAACGGTACATAGCAACTAAAAATTAGTAAATATTAGTGGAAACCAACATTTCGAGATAAAAAATTAAAAAAAAAATTTTTCTTTCAAAATGTCAAAAACGGTATATAGCAACTAAAAATTAGTGAATACTAGTGGAAATTAACATTTTGAGAGAAAAAATTGAAAAATTTTTTTTTTCTTAAAAATCTCAAAAACGGTACATAGCAACTAAAAATTAGTAAATATTAGTGGAAACCAACATTTCGAGAGAAAAATTCAAATTAAATTTTTTTTTCCAAAATCTCAAAAACGGTACCTAGCAACTAAAAATAGTAAATATGAGTGGAAACCAACATTTCGAGAGAAAAAATTGAAAAAATTTTTTTCTTCGAAAATGTCAAAAACCGTATATAGCAACTGAAAATTAGTAAATATTAGCGGAAACTAACATTTTGAGAGAAAAAATTGAAAATTTTTTTTTTCGTTAAAAATCTCAAAAACGGTACATAGCAACTAAAAAATAGTAAATATTAGTGGAAACCAACCTTTCGAGAGAAAAAATTGAAAAAATTTTTTGCCTTCCAAAATCTAAAAAACGGTATATAGCAGCTGAAAATTGGTAAATATTAGTGGCAACAAAAATTTTCAGAAAAAAAATTGAAAAATTTTTCTTTCTGCCAAAATGTCAAAAACGGTCCATAGCAACTAAAAATTAGTAAATATTAGGGAAAACCAACACTTCGAGAGAAAAAATTGAAACAATTTTTTTCTTTACAAAATCTCAGAAACGCTGTATAGCAACTGAAAATTAGTAAATATTAGTGGAAACCAACATTCTGAGAGGAATAATTCAAAAATTTGTTATTCTTCGAAAATCTCGAAAACGGTACATAGCAACTGAAAATTAGTAAATATTAGTGGAAACTAACATTTCGAGATAAAAAATTGAAAAAAGTATTTTCTTTCCAAAATCTCAAAAACGGTACATAGCAACTATAAATTAGTAAATATTAGTGGCAACCAACATTTAAAGAGAAAAAATTTTTTAAAGATTTTTCTTAAAAAATTTCAAAAACGGTATATAGCAACTGAAAATTAGTTAATATTAGTGGAAACAAAAATTTCTAAACAAAATATTGAAAAATTTTTTTGTCTTCAAAAATGTCAAAAACGGTATATAGCAACTAAAAATTAGTAAGCATTAGTGGAAAACAACATTTTAAGAGGAAAAATTTAAATTTTTTTTTTGAAATTCTCAAAAACGGTTCGTAGCAACTAAAAATCAGTAAATATTGGTGGAAACCAACATTTTGAGAGAAAAAATTGAAAAA
>JAUELO010011587.1:0-11452 GCA_032357855.1 Amphibolips quercusostensackenii
GGGATGGGCTAGTCGTCTCGAATTTCGGACGATGACACACTTCGTTTTTTATTGTACTTCGCAATCTTTGAAATCGCTACTTTATTCAATTCTATTAGGCGAAGTTTTTGCATCGCGAAAATGTTTTTGGTGGGATTTCAAATACAATTTCTTCTAATTGTTCTAGTTTTATTAAATTTCAATTTCGGAATATTTTAATTTCATTAATAATAATTTTCGGTAGTTGTATTTTTTTTAAATATATATTTTAAATATTTTTTAACATTTGGGATTTTGCGTGTGTTTAAACAAAATATTATTTAGGCAAAAAATATTTAGGAAAATATAGTAGCATATAAAAATATAGTTTATTAAAAATGGCTGCTATACTGTCTGAAATCCCTTTTGCCTAAATAATATTAAAAAAGCACATTACACCTGATATTCGAATAATTTTTTAATTTTGCGACCGATGCTTATATATATTATTTAAAAAAATTTTATCTTTTTGAATGTAAATAATTGTATCATAAGGTGCAATTTAGTGTACCCAAATTTACATATAATAAGATAACACATCGAATTTTACCTTATCATTGTGTATTTAATTTTTCTCACAATTAAAATAATGATATATAATGATATTGCTAACAAAATTGATCCCGAAGTTCAAGAAAGATGAAATATTTACACAAGCTAGAGGAATTAAATTTGTTTGAATTTTCATACTTGTACTCAGTTCTGTTGAAAAATACGATTACAACGTATTTCTGGTAAACGATGAGAAGCAGTTTTTGTTTGTGAAGAAGACAGATACAGACACTAGTAACCTACATTGAAGTAAAGTCTTCTTATTAAAGATTCAATTACAAAAATCTCTTTTATAATATTTAAATGGTTTTCAAATTATTTATACAAAAATAAACTGAAAAAAATCCAAAAATATGATTTATTAAAAACTATAATATCTTTCAGATGATTTTGGATAATTAGAGAAAACTCAGTTAAAATTTTCGTAATTTAAGGTAAAATTACAGAATTTTCTAAAACATCGTATTTAAAGATTCTGAAACCTGGTAACAGCAAAATTTGTCGTTTTAAGTAAAAGATGTCTTATGCCGTTACATACGACAAAAACTTACGTATTTCTTTAGTAATTCAAGGTAGATTAACGAAAATTTCAAAAAATTCTTTTACAAATGTCGTTAATTTAAGTTACAGTTACTTAAAACTATCATAACATTGATATAATATTTCTTTGGTTTCACATTGTGATAATTTTGTGAATTTCATAATATATTAAACAGTGATATCATTAGTATAATAATAAGATCAATTATGGATGTTTTTCAAGTGTATAAAAAGAAAAAAACTGTTAAACCATAAATAATGATTCCAAAAATGCAATGTTTTTGCCATAATCCAAATGCTAGAACATTTGGTTTTTTGAATTTTTTGAAATTAGATTTATGTAGAATTAAGAACTTTTTTGGAAATACAGAGATATGCAACAAAGTCGAAATTTTGGAAATTCGAAGAATGGCGATATATTTTAAATATTTTTTTTTGGTAGTTAACCAGAACTATTTCTTGAAAGTTTTTGGAAATCTAAAGCTAGTAGTGTATGCTAAATCTACTTATAATTAGTAGCTAGTAAAAGTCTTGACGGTAGAATCAATTTGAAAATTTAAGTTTTTGATTATTAAAATTAGAATTCAGGCAAACCTTAACATTGAAATTGTCGTAATATGAACTACAGCAAGTTAAATTATCAGCTAACGACAATCGGCCTCCATAAATAAATGCATTGGAATAACTAAGATTCAGGTGAATAAGAATCTTATTCGTTATATAAAAAAGAATTGGATGATATTGTACTCGTTTTAAATTACCCAATCTCTGTTCAATCTCCTTTTCTCGTCTGGAACATGTAAAAGAAGACAAACGATTTCATACCTTAGTTCTTATTGTTAGTAAATAAATTGTATGGAAACAAATATCAAAATGTTCCATACTATTACGCTTTAAATGTGTCCGATAGGAACTCCTATGATATTATTTTAGTTTATATATAACTCTAAATTAACACATATATTTTGACTATGCAATGAGTAGTTTTCCACTATAAAATTGGTTAATAGTTTTACTAATATTAATTTGTAATTAACTTAATTTTAAATCGTTTAATTTGAAACATTAGAGAAATTTAAAATTTCAATTAATATTGTTTAATAATATCAATTATATATAAATAAATAATACATATAATTATATTTTATCATATCAGTTAATGTTATTTTAAATTCTTCATTTAGGTATATTCTACACTTTAAAATAATAAGAAACTATGTATGATTTCATGCTTTGAAAGGACTGAATGATATCTAGGAATTCTCTAAAAATTATTTTGATGTTTATCTCTTCTTATGTTAGTATAACTGCATAACAGATTGTGCAATTGAATTGGCGAAGATTACATTATTTGTCTAACTTTTCATACCTATCTTTTTCCAATATAATAATCATATTACTCTCAAATAGAACTCTATATAGCGTGTTTTTTCATCTTGAGACATCGAAATATCTCAAGAAATACGCATCCAACGAAAAAAATGTACGTAATGAAAACGTTTTATTTTCGAACTGAAAAAGCGACTCCGCAAGAATTAACCCTGCACCCCAACCCTTGGTGACTGAAGGGGATTAACTTTAAAATTTCGAATGAGAACCCATATTTTTTATTGCAAATTCAGATTCTTCATTAAAAAATACGTAAGTGGAACTTGTTTAAATACCAAAAATAGTAAGCACGTATTTTTCACTTTGAAATTAATTGATTCAAGGAATAAAGAGGACAAGGAATTCAGAGAATTAAAGGAATTCAGAGAATTAAAGGAATTCAGAGAATTAAATGATTTCAGAGAAATCAAGAGATTCTAAAAAGTCAAGGAACTCTGAGAATAAGGAATTTAGAGAATTCAAGAAATTATAAAAATCTAAAAAATTCACAGACTGTAAGGGATTTAGAGAATTCAAGAAATTTAGGGACTTCAAATCATTTAGAAAAATCAAAGAATTTAGAGAATTTGTACAAATCAAAAAATCTAAGGTATTTATTGAAAACTAGGATTTCATCAAAATCTAGAAATTGAAGGAATTTAAGAAATTCAGGAAATTTAAAGAATTCAGGGAAAAAGAAATTTAGAGAAATCAAGGAATTATAAGAATCCAAGAAATTCAGACTGTAAGAAATTCAGAGATTCAAAAGAATTTAAGAAATTTAGAGAATTCAAGGAACTCAGAGAACTCAAAGGATTTAGAGAACTCTAGGAATTCGGACAACTCAAAAAAATTCAGGTAATTCAAATAATTATGAGAAATAAAAAAATTCACAAAATTAACGTATTTATCAAATTCATGAAATTCAAAGAATACACGAAATTCACAAGATTCAAGGAATTTAGAGACTGAAAAATTTAGAGAATTTATGGAATTTAAAGAATTTAAGAAATTCAGAGAATTCAAGAAACTCAGAGATATCAAAGAATTTAGAGATCTGAAACAATTCCAAGAACAAGGAGTTCAGAGAATTTAAGGTATTCAGGGAAATAAAATAATCCAATGAAATGGAAAAATTCAGAGAATTTAACGTATTTATCAAATTCAATAAATTCAACCAATACAAGAAATTTGGAGAATTCAAGTAATTAGGAGAATTCAAGAAATTCAGAGACTGTCAGGAACTAAGAGAATTCAATGAATTCAAAGAATTCAAAAAATTTAAGAAATTCAGAGAATTTAAGAATTCAGATATTCTGAGGAATTCAGAGAATTGAAGAAATTCAGAGAACTCAAGAAATTCGGACAACTCAAGGAACTCAGGGAATTAAAACAATTTAAGAAATTCAGGGAATTCAAATAATCCAGACAAATCGAAAAATTCAAAAAATTGAACGTATTTTTCAAATTTTAAAAATTCAACGAATACAAGAAATTCAGAGGATTTAAGGAATTCAAAGAATTCAAGAAATCAAGAGACTGTTAGGAATTTAGAGAATTCAATGAATTCAAAAAATTAAAAGAATTCAAAGAATTCAAGGAATTCTGAAACTTCAAGAAATTCAGAGATATCAAGGAATCCAGAGAATTCAAGGAATTCAGAGAACTCAAGGAATTCAGGAAAATGAAATAATTCAGAGACATAAAAGAATTTAGAGAATTTGAACAATTCGGAGAATTCAAGGTATTCATAAGAATTCAGGAAGTAAAGGAATTCAAGGAATACAAGAAATTCAGAGAATTTAAGAAATTCAGAGATATCAAAGAATTTAGAGAACTCAAAGAATTCGGAAAACTCGAGGAATTTAGGGAATTCAAATAATTCCAGAAATTCCCAGAATTCAAGAAACTCAAAGAACTCAAAGAATTCAGAGAACTCAAAAATTCGGACAACTCAAGGAACTCAGAGAGTTAAAATAATTTAAGAAATTCAGGGAATTCAAATAATCCAAAGAAATCCAAAAATTCAAAAAATTAAACTTATTTATCAAATTTAAGAAATTTAACGAATGCAAGAAATTCAGAGGATATAAGGAAATCAGAAAATTCAAGAAATCAAAAGACTGTAAGGAATTTAAAGAATCCAATGAATACAAAGAATTTAAGGAATTCAGAGACTTCAAGAAATTCAGAGATATCAACGAATTCAGAGAACTCAAGGAATTCAGGAAAATAAAATAATTCAGAGACATCAAAGAATTCAGAGAATTTGAACAATTCGGACAATTCAAGTTATTCATCAAAATCTAGGAATTAGAGGAATTTAAGGAATTCAAGGAATACAAAAAATCCAGAGAAATCAAGTAAGTCAGAGATATCAAAGAATTTAGAGAACTCAAAGAATTCGGAAAACTCAAGGGATTCAAGGAATTCAAATAATCCAGACAAATCAAAGAATGCAAAAAATTATACGTATTTATCAAATTTAAGAAATTCAACGAATACAAGAAATTTAAAGGATTCAAGGAATTCAAAGAATTCAAGAAATCAAGAGACTGTTAGGAATTCAGAGAATTCAATGAATTAAAAAAATTCAAAGAATTCAAAGAATTTAAAGAATACAACGAATTCAGAAACTTTAAGAAATTCAGAGATATTAAGGAATCCAGAGAATTCAATGAATTTAGAGAACTCAAAAAATTCAGGAAAATGAAATAATTCAGAGATATCAAAGAATTTAGAGAATTTGAACAATTCGGAGAATTCAAGGTATTCATAAAAATTTAGGAAGTGAAGGAATTCAAGGAATTCCAGGAATATAAGAAATTCAGAGAATTAAAGAAATTCAAAGATATCAAAGAATTTAGAGAACTCAGAGAATTCGGAAAACTCAAGGAATTTAGGGAATTCAAATAATTCCAGAAATTCCCAGAATTCAAGGAACTCAAAGAACTCAAAAATTTGTACAACTTAAGGAACTCAGGGAGTTAAAATAATTTAAGAAATTCAGGGAATTCAAATAATCCAGAGAAATCCAAAAATTCAAAAAATTGAAGTTATTTATCAAATTTGAAAAATTTAATGAATACAAGAAATTCAGAGGATATAAGGAATTCAGAGAATTTAAGAAATCGAGAGACTGTAAGGAATTCAAAGAATCCAATGAATACAAAGAATTTAAGGAATTTAGAGACTTCAAAAAATTCAGAGATATCAAGGAATTCAGAAAACTCAAGAAATTCAGGAAAATAAAATAATTCAGAGACATCAAAGAATTCAGAGAATTTGAACAATTCGAAGAATTCAAGTTATTCATTAAAATCTAGGAATTAAAGGAATTCAAGGAATTCAAATAATGCAAGAAATTCAGAGAATTCAAGGAATTAATAAAAACTCAAGGAATTTAGAGATATCAAGGATTTTAGAGAATTCAAGGGATTTAGAAAAAAAGAATTCAGGAAATTCAAGGAATTATGAGAATCCCAGAAATTGAGAGACTGTAAGGATTTCAGAGAATTAAAAGAATTCAAGCAATTCAGACAATTCAAGAAACTGAGAGAACTCAAAGCATTTAGAGAACTCAAGAAATTCGGAGAACTCTAGTATTTCAGGAAATTCAAATAATTTAGAGAAATCGAAAAATCCAGAGAATTTAATGTATTTATCAAATTCAAGAAATTCAAGGAATACAAAATATTCAGAGGATTCAAGAAATTCAGAAAATTCACGAGATCAAGAGGCTGTAAGGAATTCAGAGAATTCAAGTAATTCAGAGAATTCAAGTAATTCAGAGAATTCAAGTAATTCAAAGAATTCAAGTAATTCAAAGAATTCAAGAAATTCAAAGAATTGTAGGAATTCAGAGAATTTAACAAATGCAGAGATATTTAGGAATTCAGAGAATTCATGGAATTTAGAGAACTCAAGAAATTGAGGGAAATTAAATAATTCAGAGAAATCAAAGAATTCAGAGAATATGAACAGTTCAGAGAATTCAAGGTATTCATCGAAATCTAGGAATGCAAGGAATTCAAGGAATTCAGAAAAATCAAAAAATTTAGAGATTCCAAAAACTTAGAGAATGAAGGAAACTCAAAGAACTCAAAGAATTCAGAGAACTCAAGGAATTCAGACAACTCAAGGGATTCAGGGAATTCAAATAATTTAAAGTAATCGAAAAATTGAGAGAATTAAAAGTATTTATCGAATCAAAGAAATTCAACAAATTCAATGAATTCAGAAAATTTAAGAAATTCAGAGAATTCAAGGAATTCACAGAATTAAAAAAATTCAGAGAATTTATGAAATTCCGAGGACATGAGATATTCAGGGAAATAAAATAGTTCAGAGAAATCAGTGAATTTGAACAATTAGGAGAATTCAAGGTATTTATAGAAATCTAGGAATGCAAGGAATTCAAGTAATTCAGGAAATTCAGAGATTCCAAGGAATTCAGAGAATTAAGGGAACTCAAAGAACTTAAAGAATTCAGAGAACTCAAAGAATTTAGAAACTCAAGGGATTCAGGGAATTCGAATAATTTAGAGAAATCGAAAAGTTAAGAGAATTAGAAGTATTTATCGAATTCAAGGAATTCAACAATTTCAATAAATTCAGAAAATTCAAGAAATTAAGAGAATTCAAGAAATTCAGAGAACTCAAGGAATTCAGGGAAATAAAATAATTCAGATTAATCAAAGAAAGCAGAGATTTTGAACAATTCTAAGAATTCAAGGTATTCACCGAAACCTAGGAATTCAAGGAATTCAAGGAATTTAGGGAATTTAAAAAATTCAAAAATTTTAAGGAAATTAGAAAATTTAAGAAATTCAGAGAACTCAAGGAATATAAAGACTCAAGAAATTCAAATAATTCAGCGAAATCGAAAAATTAAGAGAATTGAAAGTATTTATCTAGTTGAAGGAATTCAATAAATTCATTAAATTTAGAGAAATCAATAAAATCAGAAAATTCAAAATATTCAGAAAATTCAGAGAAGCCAACAAATTAAGAGCATTAAAGAAATGAA
This sequence comes from Amphibolips quercusostensackenii, assembly GCA_032357855.1. Taxonomy (NCBI): domain Eukaryota; kingdom Metazoa; phylum Arthropoda; class Insecta; order Hymenoptera; family Cynipidae; genus Amphibolips; species Amphibolips quercusostensackenii. Next base: position 7,508 of record JAUELO010011587.1, read on the forward strand.
GAGAATTTTAGGAATTGAGAAAATTCAAGTAATTCAAAGAATACAAGAAATTACGAAAATCCTAGGAATTCAGAGATTTTAAGCAAACCCGGGGACTTGAGAAATTCAAAGAATCAGAGAAATTAAAAGAATTTAAGAAATCAAGGTATTTATCGAAATCTCGGAATTGGAGGAATTTGAAGAATTTAAGGAATTCAAGAAATTCAGAGAAGTAAAGAAATTCAAAGAGTAAGGAATTCAGAGAATTTAACAAATTATAAGAATACAATAAATTCAGCAAATTTAAAGATTTCAAGAAATTCAGAGAATTTAAGAAATTTAGAAATTTTAAAAAATTCAGAGAATTCACGGAATTCGAGAAATTTAAAGAATTCAAGGAATTAGAGATTTTTAAGGAATTCAGAGAATTCAAGGAATTTGGAGAACTTAAGAAATTTAGAAAACTCAAAGAATTCAGAGAACTCAAGGAATTTAAAGAATTTAAATAATTAAAAGAAATCGAAAAATTTTAATAATTTAACGTATTTATTAATTTCATAAAATGCAACGAATAAAAGAAATTCAGAGGATTCGAGGAACTCAGAGCATTCAAGGAATTCAGAGGATTTAAGGAATTTACGGAAACTAGAGGAATTAAGGGACTTCAAATAATTAAAAGAAATCGATAAATTGTGAGTAATTAGCGTATTCGTCGAATTCAAAGAGTTTCACGAATTAAAGAAATTTAGAGGATTCAAGAAGTTTAGAGAACTAAAGGAATTCAGAAAATTTACAAAATTTGGGGCATTCAGAGAATTCAAGGAATCTAGAGAATTCAAGGATTTCAGAGAATACAAGGAATTCAGAGAATTCAAGGAATTCAGAGAATTCAAGGAATTCAGAGAATTAAAGAAATTCAGAGAATTAAAGAAATTATGAGAATTCAAGGAATTATGAGAATTCAAGGAATTCAAAAAATTCAAGGAATTCAGATAATTGAAGAAAATCGAAGGATTTAAGAAATTTAGAGAATTCAAGTAATTCAGAGAATTTAAAGGAATTCAAGGAATTTAAGGAATTCAGGAGATTCGAAAAATTCAGAGAATTCAAAGAATTGCGAGAATTGGAGGAGTACAGATGATTCAGGGACTTAAGAGAATTCAAGGAATACAGAGAATTCAAGAAATTCAGAGAATACAAGGAATTCAGAGAACTGTAAAATTTGGACAACTTAAGGAATTCAGAGAATACAAGGAATTCAGAGAATTTGAGAGATTTGAAATATTTCAGGTATTTAGAGAATGTGAGGTATTCAGAGAATTAGAGGAATTGAGAGAATTCTAGAAATTGAGAGAATTTAGAAAACTTAGGGAATTCAAGTAATTCAGAGAATCCAAAGGAATTCAGCGAGTTCAAGAAGTTGAGATAATTTAAGGTATCTAGAGAATTCGAAAAATTCACAGTATTCAAGGAATTCCACAAATTCAAAGAATAAGGAGAATTCAGCGAATTCAGAAATTTATAGAAATTAAGAGAATTCGAGAAATTCAGAGAATCAAAGGTGTCCAGAGAATTCAAGGGATTCAGAGAAATCAAGGAATTCAGAGAATTCAAGGAATTCATAGAATTCAATGAATTTAAAGAATTCAAGGAATCCAGAGAATTCGCGGAAACCAGAGAATTCAAGGAATTCAGAGTATTCAACGTATTAAGAGAATTTTAGAAATTAAGGGGAATTCAACAAATTTAGAGAATTCAAGTAATACAGAAAATTGAAGGAATTCAGCGAATTCAAAGGATTCCGAGGATTCAAGAAATCTAGAGAATTCAAGGAATTCAGCAAACAAGGACTTCTTAGAGGTAAAGGAATTCAGAAAAGTCAAGGAATTTAAAGCGCTCAAGTAATTCAGGGAATCCAAATAATATGGAGAAATCAAAGAATGCAGATATTTTAACATATTCTTCAAATTCAAGGAATTACACAAAATCCAATAATTTAAGGAATTAAAGGTATTTGAGGTATACAAAGAATTAAAGGAATTCAGAGACTTTAAGGAATTCAGAGAATTCAAAGATTTTAGAGAATTCAAGGAATTCAGAAAATTCAGTGAATTCAGAGAATTTAAGGAATTCAGAAAATTCAACGAATTAAGAGAATTCAAGAAATTCAAAGGATTTAGGGAATTCAAGAAATTCAAAGGATTTAGGGAATTCAGAGAATTCAAGGAATTCAAGGAATTCATTGAAATCAGAAATTCGAAAAAATTTAGAGAATTCAAGAAATTCAGAAAATACCAGAAATGTAGAGACTTTGACGAATTCAGAGAATTCTAGGAATTGAGAAAATTCCACGAATGTAGAGAATTCCGTGAATTCAGAGAATGCTGTAAATTCATAGAATTCGAGATATTCAGAGAATTTACGAAATACGGAGAATGCGAAGAATTCAGAGAATTCAAGGACTATGTGGAATTCAAGGAATTTAGAAATTTTAATGATGACCGAGAATTAAAGGAATTTAGGTACTTCAAGAAATTCATAGAATTCACGGAATTCAGAGAATGCAAGGAATTTAGAGAATTCACGGTATTCAGAGAATTCAAGTAATTTAGAAAATTCAAGGAACTCAGAGAATTCAAGGAATTTAGAGAACTTAAGAAATTCATCAAATTCAATGATTTTAGAGAATTCAAGGAATTCAGAGAATTTACGGAATTCAGAGAATTTACGGAATTCAGATAATTCAAGGAATTCAGAGAATTCGAGGAATTTAGAAAATTCTAGGAATTAAAAGAAGTCAACAAATTAAGAGAATTCTAGTAATTGAGAAAATTCGACGAATTAGGAGAATTCTAGGAATTAAGAAAATTCAACGAATTCAGAGAACTCTAGGAATTAGGAAAATTCAACGAATTTAGAGAATTCTAAAAATTTAGAGAATTCGAGGAATTGAGAGAATTCAAGGATTTCAGCGAACAAGGATTTCTGAGAATTTTAGAAATTCAGAAATTTCAAGGGATTTAGAACACTTAAGTAACTCAGGGGATCCAAATAATTCGTAGTAATATAAGAATTCAGATATTTCAACGTATTCTTTAAATTCAAGGAATTACTCGAATTTAAGTAATTCAGAGAATTCAAGGAGTTTAGGGAATTTAAGTAATTCAGAAAATGCAAGGAATTCAAAGAATTCAAGGAATTCAGAGAATTTAACAAATCCAGAGAACTTAAGGAATTCAAAACATCCTTGGAATTGGGAGAATTCTAAAAATTAAGAGAATTCTAAGAATTTAAAGAATTCGAGAAAATCAGAAAACTCAAATAATTCAGAGAATTCAAGAATTTCAGAGAATTTAGGTATTTAATAAATTCAGAAAGTTCTAAGAATTAAGAGAATTCAAGGAATTCAGCGAAAAAAGTATTATGGAGAATTCAAGGAACCCAGCAAAGTTAAGGATTTTAGCGCACTCAAGTAATTTAGGGGATTCAAACAACTCAGAGAAATTAAAGAATTCAAATATTTTAGCGTATCCTTCAAGTTTAAGGAACTACAAGAATTCAAGTGTGCAGAGAATTCAAGGAATTTAGAGATTTCAAGGTATTAAATAAATTCAAGTAATTCAAAAAGTTCGAGAAATTCAGAGAATTCAAGGAATTAAGAGAATTTAAGGAATTCAGAGAATTTAAGGAATTCAGAGAATTTAAGGAATTCAAAGAATTCAAAAAATTCAGAGAATTTAAGGATTACTAAGAATTTAAGGAATTAAGAGATTTTAAGGTATTAAGAGAATTCAGCAAATTCAGAGAATTCAAAAAATCCAAAGATTTTAAAGTATTCAGAGAATTCAAGGATTTCAGAGAATTTTAGGAATTTAGAGAATTCATTGAATTAAGAGAACTCAAGGAATTGAGAGATTTCAAGCAATTTAGAGAATGTAAGGATAACCAAGAATTAAAGGAATCCAG
>JAUELO010011593.1:0-11452 GCA_032357855.1 Amphibolips quercusostensackenii
CTAATTGAAGTAATAAATAATGCAAGCTAACAAACATAGTTGTTCGAATGATTTATTATTGTTTATAAATATTTACTCTTAGATAATTGCTAAAGAATTATGGTTTTTTATAAACTCCTAAACTTTTTTTTTACTTTGCACTTAGTGAGGTAATAATTTAATATAAGTCATTTAAAAAAAAAAATACAAATAGTTGAAAATTTAAAAAAAAAACGCAAATTTCTAGCATTAAGCAAAGAAAATATAATTAACAATTATAATAAATTGTTTCAACAATAATCTTCCTGACTTAAATTTAGTATTACTCTACTTAAATTGAACAGTAAACAAAAAGTAAAAAATTTAAAAAAAAAACACCAACTATCGAGTATTAATACTAAAGAAGATAGCTACAAACAATAATATTTCTATCAAAAATTAAAACTTTTAATTCAAAATTCATGTATTTTGTTAAGAATCATTCCTGTTTGGTACAAAATCAATATTTTTTTAAGGAAAATTAATTTCTTAGGTTTAAAATTGGTTTTTTGATAAAATGTAATTTTTTAAACTAAAAATTTACCTAAATTTTTTTTCGAAATATTTTTTTTATTGAAACTTAGTCTTTCTAGTTAAAAATTAATCTGTTTGGTAAAAAATAAACTATTTGGTTGAAAAAATGTTTTCAATCAAACACTCTTTTTTCTAACTTAAAATCAAACTGTTCTATTTTTTGTTGAAAATTTGCCTTTTTTAGTTAAAAATTAATCTATTTTGTTAAAAATTCGTCTCTTAGTGGTAGAAATTCATCTTCCGGGTTGCACATTCAACTTTTGGGTTAAAAATTAATTTTTTAGATTTGAGATGAATCATTTTAGTTAAAATTTCATGTCTTTAGTTGATAATTAACTACATTTTGTTGGAAATATGCGAATTTTTCGAAAAATAGTTAAAAATTTAACCAAATATTAAAATTTTTAAGCCAAACAGACGAACTTTTCCGAACACAATTTAACTTTTAGCAAAAAGGTTACTTTTCAACCATTACGATAAATATTAAGTAAAAAGGAATGACTTTTTTTTAATCAATGATAAGTTTTTAATCCTTAAGAGTGTATTTTTAATAGGAGATTAATTTTTAACTAAAAACGATGACTTTAATAAAATATCTAAATTTTCCAAAAATAATTAGATTGATAACAAAATATTTAAAATAAAAAATATTTATTTCTAACAAAAATATAATTTATAATAAAAAAAGATGAATTTTCAGCAAGGTAGCTAAATTCTCAACTATAAAAAAGTTGACCTTTCGACAGTCAAGAATAATTTACTACTTAAAGAAACGACCTTTTATAAACGTATAATTTTTTTTCTAACTAGTTGAATTCTTAACAAAAAAATTGAATTTTCAACTCACCAGATTAATTTTTATTTAAAAAGACGCATTTTTAAAAAAGTTGTTAAATTTTCAACAAAAAAGATAAATTTTCGATCACGAAGATTAGGATTCTACCAAAAAAATGAGTTTTTAACACATTCCAGGAATTCTTAACAAACTTATTTAATTTTGAAACCAGAAGTTAAGTTATCTACAAAAAAATTAAATTTTTAACACAAAAATATGATTTTTTGAATGAAACATTTAATTTTTTACCAAAAAGGTTAATTTTCTACTAAAATGTTGACTTTTGAAGAATTGTTAACATAAAATATAATCTGAAAGCAAATTGTTAAATTTTAACTATAATTATAAATCCTTAATAAAATAATTAATTTTTTTAAGTAGTTCAACTTTAAGTCAAATAATCGACTTGCCAATCAAAAAATATAAATTCTCAACTAAGCATGTAATAGTTGATCTTTCAAGCAAGAAGTTGCATTTTTAACTAAAAAGGATACATTTTTAAACAAAGCAGATTGAATTTCGACATAGAGAGACGATTTTTGAAAAAGAGACATGAATTTTATACCAAAAAGTTAATTTTACAACTAAAAATGATAAATGTTCAACAAAATATTAAAATTTGTATTTATAAAAAATAAATTTTTATCTAAAAAAGATCAATTTCAAACCGAAAACAGAACAGTTTAATTGGTTGTTTCAAAAATTTATTTCTAACTGAACATGAAATTAATTTCCATAAAAATAATTTTTGAAAAAGCAAAGAGATAAACCTTCAATTAAATAATAATTGCGCAAAAACGCAGACGTGATTGAAAATTTAGGCACAGATATTTCCAACAGTGCACTCGACTCATGATTATGAAACAATACGCGAAGAAAGGGATTCTGATTATGTATTATGCAATTACATTTCTATTGCGAGTGGAATTGACACATGTTTAATTAGTTGCCAATCAGTGCGTCTATCAATAGAATTGTAGGATTTATCAGTATCTAAACTGAATCAACAAAGATTTCTCCAACTCAGTTATTATTAAAAAAATAAAAATTGAAAAAATGTTAAATTGTTGGTAGTCTGACTAATATAATAATTTACAGATTTCATAGTAAGTAGAATGTTAAATCACATACTTCAGACAAAAGAAGAAAATCAAAGTTGTTGCAGAATTATTTATTACTTCTAGTATTGTATATTTCTTATTATGCGTCATAGATGAATGGCAAACAGGGTCAGTTCGTGGAGCCACCGCAGTGCTTTATTATAAAGTACCATTTATGGATTTTTAGTGTGCGATTAAATCTCTTAATACACAAATTGAAAAAAAATATACAGTAAAATTTCTTTGAATGTTTTAGGTGATTAATATTTATGCTGTGAACTGATTAATTAATATGTTTATATGTATATATATATATATATATATATATATGTGTACATTAGTTTTCTTTACTAGTTTTAAAAGTTATTAATAAATTAAATGTACGGATATGGAATTAAAAATATAAAAAGAAATTTTGTAAACATTAGAATTTTTCAATAGAAAAAATTGTTGAATGCTTTTCATGTTGTGAACTGATTAATTAATTAACAACTGATTTTATTAAAACTACATTTTCTGGAATAGGATTAGAAGGTTATTAATAAGCCAAGTTCCCGAAAATGGTAGTTCAAATTTTTGAAAAAGTATAAGGCAAAAATTATTTTAATGTTTTAATGAAAATTACTATTTAAAGATTTCTATTTTTTGAACTGATTAATCAATTATTAGCTAATTAATTGCTTTCACAAAATTAAATAACGTTAAGCTTTCATTTTAATTTGTTTCAATTTAGTGCAGAAATTAATTATTCAGTTTTAGGTTATGCAATTGAATATTGGCTATATAATTTGTATGATGAAAGTTTATACATATTTCAAAAGACCTCTATTCAAATTATGTAATTTTTTTTAAGTTTGTGATTTTATGAAATGATTATTTGAATTAAACTTTTTAAATTATGTGTACATATTTTTTTATTTTTTCTGGGATTAGTATAAAACTTTATTAATAATTCAAATTTTCAAAAATGCAATTTTAAATTTAATATAAAGCATAAAGTGAAAACTATTTGAATGTTACAATAAAAATAATTTTTGATGATTTTTCATGTTGTAAACTGATTAATTTATTATTAATTGATTCTTTACGAACTTAAATTTAAAAAAAAAAGGATAAAAAGTTATTAAAGAATGAAGTGTTTAGAAATGCAAGTTTGAATTTTAAAAAATATAAAGTAAAAATTATTTCAATGTTTTAATAAAAATTATAGCATAATACTTCTTATTTTGTGAACGGATTAATTAATTACCAGCTGATCAATTTTTTTCAAAAAATCAAATAACATTATTTTCAATTGAGTAACATATATTTATTATTCACTTCAAGGTTATGTAATTAAATATTGGCTATAATTAGTATCAAAAAAATAAATTTTTTATTCAAAACACTTTTATGGCAATTATATAATTGTTTTAAATGTTCGCGATGTTGTGAAATGATTAGGTGTATTTTATTTTCGAAATTATATCTACATATATTTCAATTTTTCTGTAAGTAATATAAAAGTTTAATAATAAGTTGGATGTGTAGAATAAATACAATTTTGAATGAAAAAAATATATATAATGTAAGAAGTTTTTGAATGTTTCAATGAATTGCTCAATTTATTATTGGCGAATTAATTTTCTTGAAAATATTAGATCACATCAAGTTTAAATTCACATTGTTTTTTTAATTAAGTAATGTTGCTAAATAAGTATCTGAGTTCAATTTTCCAAATTTTTTTTGCGTATCTTATATTTTAGAATTAGTTTTGAAGGTTATTAATGAATTAAATATATATATATATATGTATATGTGTGTGTGTGTGTGTGTTTAAAATGTGTTCATGCTGTGGGAATCAAATTTTTATGAATAGAAGTTTTTTTTAAAACTAATTTACCTTTTACGATAATAAGGTACCTATTGACTGCTTGATTTTTTCACAATATTAAATTAAGTAAAGATTGAATTCTAATTGTTTTCGATAAATCAAGATAAACGGATTTTTTGGTCAAGATTACTTGATTGGATATTGTCTATTATTTGTCTCATAAAAAATATATTTTTTATTTAAAATGTTACGATTATACAATTATATTTGTTATAATTAAAATTATAATATATCTGTTACAATCATATAATTTTTCTCAATGTTTTTTATGTCGTGAAATAAGGATCTTAAGTTTATTTTTAAATTTATATGTACATATGTTTCAGATTTTTCGAAAATTAGTGTAAAAGCTCATTAATAATTCAAATTTTCAGAAATGAAATTTCATGTAGAAAAAATATTGTATAAAGTGAAAATTATTTAAATGTTTTGATGAAATAATTGCTTAAGGCTTTTAATCTTGTAAAGTGATTAGTTAATTATTGACTAATTAATTTCCTCTTCAACATTAAATTACATAAAGATTAAATTTTAATTTTTCTGTCTTAAGTAACATAAATTGATTATTTACTTTAACTTTATGTTCTTGAATATTGGCTATTATTACTATAAGAAAAGCTTATTTTTCCTTAAAAAAACCTCTGATAGAAGTTTATAATTTTTTAAAATGTATGTGATTTTTTAAAATAAGTATCTGAATGCAATCATCAAAATTATATGGACGTATATTTTTATTTTGTTATAATCAGTTTAAAAGTTTATTAGGGAATTCAATGTATAGAAATATAATTAATTTTTTCAATATACAGTGTAAAAATTATTTGCATGCTTTAATGAAAATAATTGTTTGGTGCTTTCTATGCTGTGAACTGATTAGTTTATTACTCACAGATTCTATTAAAACTTACATTTTCTGGAAAAAGTTAAAAATGTCATTAATTAACTGAATTTTTATAAATGAACATTGAAATTGAAAAGAAATAAAGTAAAAATTATTTGAATGTTATAACAAAAATTATAGTTCAATTCTTCTTATTTTGTGAAATTATTTACTAATTATTAACTGATTAATTTTCTTCACAATACGAAATTAAATAAATATTAAAATCAAGCTTTTTCAAATAACTAACATAAATTGATCATATAATTTATAGTTATATAAATAAATATTATATATAATTTGTATAATAAAACTTGAAATATATTTAAAATACCCCTATTTCAATCAAGTAATTTTTTAAGTGTGTCTAATGTTGTAAATTGAGTATATAAAATTAAATTTTCAACATTATATATACATATATTTTAATTTTCAAAAGGGAAAGTAGAATTTAATCCGACGCTAAGATAAAAACAAAAAAAGAGAGAAAAATATTCGGAATATTTTTGAAATATGTAATCATATTTGTGAAGCCATTAAAATCTTTGTCCGCTCTCAGAAATGTATTTGAAATTTTTGTAAAATAATTGAAATCTTTGTGAAATCTTTGAAGTGTATCCAATATCTTTGCAAAATAATTTAAATCTTAAAAATCTTTAAAAAATCTTTTAAATATTTGTTAAATCTTCCTGATATATTTGAAAATCTTTTAAAAATATTAAAAATATTTTCTAAACATTTTTTAATATTTTTAAAATTATTGAAATCATTAAAGTCTTTGTGAAATATTTCAAATTCATCCGAAATATTTGCGAAATATTTGAAATCTTAGTAAAACCTTTAAAATATTTTGGAAATCATTAAGATCTTTGTAAAATCTTCTTGGCATCTTCGTAAACCTTTCAAAATCTTTGCGAAACAATTGGATTATTTTTAAAATATCTAATACTATTTGAAAAATTATTGAAATCTTTAAAATCAGTGAAAAATCCTAGTAAACTTTCTAAAAAATTTTTAAATATTAGCGAACTATTTGAAATATTTTTTAAACATTTTATAATATTCGCAAAATTATTTGAAATCTTTGTGCAATTTTAAAATCAATTTGAAATTTTTTTGATAATTGAAATTTTTTTCAAATTTAAATCCTTTGCTGAATATTTGAAATTCTAAAAAAATAAATTGAAATATTTGTGAAATTTTATTCATATCTTTAGAAACTTTTTCAAAATATTTAAAATATTTGTTATTATATGTTAAATTTTGGAAATCATTAAAGTCTATGTGAAATCTTTCAAACCTGTCCAAAATCTTTGTGAAATATTTAAAATCTTGGTAAAATCTTTGAAATATTTAGAAAATCATTGAGTTCTTTGTAAAACCTTTTTAAAATCTTTGAAATTTTTTGCGAAACATTTTAAATATTTTTTAAATATCTGATGATATTAGAAAAATTATTAAAATCTTTAAAATCATTAGAAAATCATTTGAAGTTGTTGAAACATTTGGGAAATCATTAAAATCTTTGTGCTTATTTCTAAATCTACATAAAATTTTCACGAAATATTTTTAATCTTTGTGAAATCTTTCGCAAAATATTGAAATATTTGTAAAATCTTTGTGCAATCTTTGGAAATCTTTGCGAAATATTCGAAATCTTTTTGAAATATTAGATAATATTTGTAAAATTATTAAAATCTTGGTGCATTATCCAAATTAATTGGAAATTTTTTTAAAAATAATTCAATCTTTGTGAAATCTGAAATCTTTGCGAAATGTTTGAAATCTTTGAAATCCATAAAAAATTATTAAAATATTAATGAAATCTATTTGATATCTCTAGAAATGTTTTTAGAATATTTCAAATATTTTTAAAATATCTGATATTTGTTAAATTAATGAAATTTTTGAAGTAATTATAGAATCATTGTAAACTTTTTGAATTTTTTTTAAATTTTTGCAAAATATTTAAAATATTTTTGAATTATTTGGTAAAACGTTCAAAGTTGTTACAGTATTTGGGAAGTCATTGAAATCTTTGTGCAATCTATGAAATCTGGCTAAAATTTGCAGAATATTTTTAATCTTTGTAGAATCTTTGAGAAAATTATTAAAACACTTGTGCATTTTTAAAATTAATTCAAAATTTCTTTAATCATAATTGAAATTTTTGTGAAATCGGAAACCTTTGCGAAATATTTTAAATCTTCGAAATCCTTAGAAAATCATTAAAATCTTTGTAAAATCTTTTTAATATCATTGCAAATGTTTTCAAAATATTTTAAATATTTTTTAAATATCCTATGTTTTTTAAATTTATGGAATCTTTAGAATCATTGTAAGATCATTGTAAACTTTCTGAAGTTTTTGTAAATATTTTCGAAATATTTAGTAAAACTTTTAAAGTTGTTAAAGTATTTGTGAAGTCATTGAAATCTTTGTGCAATCTTTGAAATCTGGCTGAAATTTTTACGAAATATTTAAAATTTCTGTTAAATCTTTTGAAAATCATCAAAATATTTAAAACATTTTGTAAAATTTTTGACATTGTTCAAATATGTGGGAAGTCATTGAAATCGTTATGCAATCTTTTGAATCTATCTAAAATTTCTACGACATATTTTTAATCTTTGTGAAATCTCTTGTGAATCATTAAAATATTTGTGAAATCTTTGAAGTCTTTGTGCATTTTTAAAATCAATAAAAATTTTTTTAAGAAATAATTAAAATGTTTGTGAAATCTAAAATCTTTGCAAAATATTTGAAATCTTTGAAACCCTTAGAAAGTTATTGAAATTTTTGTGAAATCTTTGTGAGATCTTTGTAAATGTTTTTAATAAATTAAAAAAAAATTTTAATTATTTTCTAATATTTGTTACATTTTTTAAATCATTTCAGTCCTTCTGAAATCTTTTAAACCTATTGAAATCGTTGGAAACATTGCGTAATCTTTAAAATTTTTGAAATCTATCTATAATCTTTGCGAAATATTTGAAATCTTCATAAAATCATTAAAATATTTGTGAAATCTTTGCAAAACCTTTAAAAACTTTGCAAAATATTTAAGATATTTTTAAAATATCTGATAATATTTGTAAAACTATTGAAATCTTTGTCGAATCTTTAAAATCTTTGAAATCTTTGGAAAATTATTGCAATATTTCTACCAAATTTGCAATATTTTTGAAATATTTGGTAATATTTAGAAAGTTATTTAAACATTTGCAGAATATTTGCAAAATCTTTGCAAAGCATTTGAAATATTTTTGAGACATGTGATAATATTTGTGAAATTATTGAAATGTTTGTGCATTTTCAAAATCGTTATAAAATCTTTGAAAAATCATTAAAATTGTCGTGCAATTTTTAAAATCATTCTGAAATCTTTGCAAAATATTCGTAAATTCAGTAGAATTGTTGAAATATTAATGAAATCTTTGTGAAATTTTTGAAAATCTTTGCGAAATATTTTAAATATTTGATATTTGTGAAATTCTTGAAATTTAAGTAAAATCTTTAACATATCTGGGAAAACATTATAATCGTTGTAAAATCTTTGGAAATCTTTGAAATATTTAGAAAATCATTGTAATATTTCTAACATATTTGCAATTTTCCTAAAATATTTGGTGAAATTTTAGAACTTATTAAAAACTTTGGGAAATATTTGAGAAATCTTTGTGAAACCTTTAAAAATCTTTGCGAAATATTTGAAATTTTTGATATTTTTTTTTTAAATTCTTAAAATCTTAGTAAGATCTTTGAAATATATGGAAAAACATAACGATCGTTGTAAAATCTTTCTGAAATCTCTCAAAATCGTTGCAAAATATTTCAAACATTTTAAAAATATCTCATGCTATTTGTAAAATTATTAAAATCTTTGTTGAATCTTGGAAATCTTTAAAATCTTTAAAAAATTATTGTAATATTTCTGAAATATTTGCAATATTTTTGGAATATTTTTGAAATACTTGATAATATTTGTGAAATTATTGAAATCTTTGTGCATTTATAAAACCTTTATGAAATCTTTCTAATTTCATTGAGATACATCGTGTTGAAATTGATAAAGAAGAAAAATGATTTATAATTAAATACCAATACCTGATAAGTGAAATAAACAAACTTTTAATTTAACTATAAAAATGATAAACTTATGTCAAAATATAATAGTTTAATTGAAATGATGTTAAATAAGCGATGTTGTTTGTTTAAGTAATATAATAATTTATAACTTTCGTAGTAAGTAGGATGTTCATCGCAAGTATTGTCTCTCCTTTTTTATTTATTTATGAAAATATATACAAATCTTAATTTAAATATGAAATAACAATTTTTTTATTTTGAATGTAACGAAAAAAAGTAAGGTTAAGGAATGAAAAATTAATGTATATTTACCAATAAGGGTTTCTCATATTACATAAATACGAGATGAAAAATTTCAACTTGTGTGAATTATTATTTTCCATTACATGATACGGCATTGCTATGTTGGCCTTCGTTTATGTTTCTCTTTCTCTTTTTCTCGTATTGTATGTCAAAAATGGAGCAAAACGAAAGTTTTGTTTCCTTTTCACAAAATGTTTTCATTAATTTCATCACTGATCTTTAAATTTTTTTAAATTAGAATGAAAACTAATAATTCACACAAGTTTGAATTTTTTATCTAGTATTTATTTAAAATGGAAAACCTTTATTGGTACAACAATTTGACATTTCTGAACCTTACTTTTTTCGTTACATTCAAATTGAACAAATTGTTATTTCATATTTAAATTATGTTTCGTGTATTTTTTTCTCAAAAAAATAAAAAAAGCAGAAATAGAAATTACAAAATACTTGACTGACGTTAACAACAAAATGGAATGAAGGAATCTGCAAAAACTTTGATTCATTTTTTTGTCCTTAAGTACAAATATGATATAAATATGAATAAATTAAATCTAAAGTTTCTTTGGTTGTCACCAAAGATTTTGTAATGTTTTAATCAAACAAAAATGTTAGCCATGAAAGCAAAATAATACGTTTCTTTGTTCCAAACTGATAATATTTCAGGTTCGATATATATTTAACATTTTCCAAAAAAGTGTGCAATTAACTCCATTCAGAAAAAAATGTTTTTTGCACTTTATAAAAAGATTCTAATTTCGAGAATTTTGTTTTTATTTTCAAAATTTCTAATCAGCAAGTCAAAAAATAGAACAAACTATATTTTATCCTATTTCTCTTTTTTTGCTTTTCTCATATTTTAAGCTACAATCTTTTTTCCTCAGCTGAAACGATGCAATTAATTTCAGAATTTTCACTCCACGTTGTTTATCCTTGAGCTTATGAAATATGGAATTCGTCACTGGTGAAAAACTGGGCTTAATTTCAATATTTTCCAGCATGGTGCGCTTCAAATTGAAGAGTATTAGTTTTAATATAGATGATTCACGGTTATTTGCGCAGATAAGGAAAGAGAAAAAATCGTTTGGCCTCAAAAGTCGATCAGAAGGTGCAATCGAGTGATAAAATAAATTCTGGTCGTCGAAAGTATGGGTGATATTAAATGAGAATTTTGAATAATAAAAAAGTGTGGACCCTCGTGACAAAGCCAAACCTCTATTGAGTACAGTTTCGATATTGCATTATGTATAGGGGCCATGCATAAATTGCGTCATTTTTCTCTGAAATTTTAAAAAACGGACACGGAAAAAATTTGTCCTAAGAAAAAATGCCCAGTACTTTGACAAACGGAAATTTACACCTGTACTTGGACACTAGAAAATAAATTAAAATAGTAAATTAGAAAGCATAAAATTAAAAAACAAAATTAATTAGTACTTCTAGCACTGTTGTTAATAACATACTCGAATTTTGTATTAATTTTTCACATTATTTGATATAAACGTATAAGTTGAAATTTTATCTTAAGCCCCATAAGAGCGCGGTAATTTTCTTTCTTTTTTTATGTTTTTGATAATTGCATAAGTACAATGACAATTAGTGGGATGCATTTATATATGCAAGTAATAATATCATTTCATGATTCTTATATCAATAAACAATATTCCCAATACAATATTATGCTAAAAATCATTTTTTTAACCAAAAATTAGTTTTTCAAGTATACCTTTGATAATCGTAGTAGCTGGACAAGCACGGCATTGGCGTCCAACTTCAGCTTATAGGCGCTGATATACCAAGGTTGCATGGACACATGCATT
>JAUELO010011632.1:270-11450 GCA_032357855.1 Amphibolips quercusostensackenii
ATAGTGAGTTCAACTCTCTACACTGTTCGTCTCTGCTGCGTGGAACTTAGAAAAAATGTAAAGAAACTTACACTTCTCTAGAGTCCGGAAAAATACCCAGGACGGTATAGGGAAGGTCGCGCCCTGAACCCCGTGTTCCGAAAGAGAGTGCCTTTAGTTCTCTTTCTAGGCGATGTCGTCGCCTGGAAAGCAAAGTCAAACTACGCCAATCTATAAAAGTAATTTTCTTATAACCGCGTCCGGGATGACTCCGAAACAATCTCGCTTCGCCAGCGAGCCCCCCATTGCCGATTTGGGGCTCGGTCGCGCTTTTTATCCCTTGTGCTCTTTCTCTACACTTCTCTGTTCAGCGAGGTACCAGCCGTGCGCAAGCCTTGCCTAGCGCCTGTGGCTGATCCCCATTAACGGCCACGAATAGACGGTTGCACGTTGTAAGGAGTGCTACTTATGTACCTTACAACCTGTAATATTTGATATTTCAACTCAAAGCTATTTTAATCTGAAATAAAAAGCAGTTAAATTAAATCAAAGAATACAAATTTTTAGTAAAATACTGTAATGTTTAATAAATCTATTGATTTTCAATATTATGTATTTTTGAATTATGAAAATATAGAAGTTACTTAATGTAAATACTATTTAAAATTTACCAATTCAAAACATTTGTTCAAAACCATAAAAAATACAAAAAAATATCAATAATTATACAGTATGAAAATTACAAATAACTATTTATTTTTTCAAAGTTTTTAAATACTTAAGTTCGAGCTAAAATAAAAATTCTGAGTACAAAGAAGAGGAGAATAAGTATTATTAGTTCGTTTCTAACTTTAAATAAATATAATTTTTATAAGATTTTTGAGAAAAAAATGAAAGAGATTTTTGAATATTTGAGATGTTTCAAAAAAGAATCCGAAAGATTTTAACGAAATTTGTTATACTATATTACAGGATTTTACAAAATATTAGAAAAAAATTCAAGATTTCCTGAAAGATGTTTAGGACTTTTAGAAGTTCGAAAGAAATCAAGAAAGATTTGATAAATTTCCGCAAAGATTTCTAAGTTTTTACGTAATTTCGATATGTTAAAAACGTCTTTAATTCCTAAAAATAGTTAAAAATCACACTAATTTTTTTTTTTAATTTTGAAACATCATCCAGCATATGAAAAAATTCTCTTATAATCTTCTGATTTTGTCAGGAATTCTAAGAAAATTTGTTTATTTTCTAAATATCTTTGGACATTCTTTTGAAGCTTATAGTTTTGTTTTAATCTTAAAAAATCTACGTTTCTTAAAATCTTCAAAAGTTTGCAATTCTTTTTGAATCTCTTTAGTTCTTTCAAATATTTCCTGAATTCACTCGATTTTTATGAATGTTTAATCTTATCCAATTAAAACATTTTGCTTTAGAATCTTCTACATACTTTTTTGAAATTTTAGGAAATTTTTTGTAATGTTTTAACAACTTTTTTAATTTCATCTTAAATTTTCATTTCTTAAAATAAAAATTTAAATAAGAAGTTTCGATTGGAGAGGGCTAACAATTTAATATCTTAAACGACTTTGTATAAATATTAGAAAAAGGAAGGCAAACCTTGAGTTGGTGTACATGTGAACAATTCTGATTATTGTTTACTACCTTGTTTTGAGAGCGATATTTTAAATTGTTCATTCGGATTTTTACATTTCTATCAATGAAGCAAAACGCTTAATCATTAATTATCAGTGATTGTTGGAATAATTTCAATTTTTTTAAACAAACATTATTATCAGATAATAATATTGCTCTGTCAACAAGATTGTAAACCATTTTTTTCTGTTGGATATGATAATGTAAAAGAAAGTTTATTAGTCTGGCAAAGGACATTGGCTTTTAGTACCAATTAATGATAATACGATTATCGTTTCTCATTAATGTTATGTCTAAGAAACTATTACTCTTGTTTTGTTCTAATTTAAAGCGAATCGTAAATTTTTACTATAAGAGTTCAAGATCTTGATAGCAATATCAATATGTCTTTTTTGAATGCATTAGATCGTATCATCGACGTATCTCTGATATAAAAAAGGACCACAATCGTAAATATTTTTCCTCTTTTTTTACATGTTTTTTAGAGACCTTTCATTACAATGTCCGCAAACAAGGGTGAAATCGGTGAGCCCATTGGCGTGCCATAAATTGTTTTATAAATATTTTTTTATTAAAAGTTGAAAAGGTATTTTTCAAAAGTGAGTTTCTATCGTTCATTATGTCATTAAATGGAATTTCGCAATGGTTATGAAGGAATTTGACTTTCTTTTCTAAATTTTCTAAAACCACGTTGCAAGAGATATTTTAAAATAAAGAGCTAACATCAGAAGAAAGAAAAACATAATTGTCGTCTGCTTTTATATCCTTGAGATTTTCTTTTAATTTAAAGCTTTTATTAATACGTAAAAGAAATGATAAAAAGAGAAGGAACATCTTGTTTGTGAATTGTTGGTGAACCATAACCTTTGCTAAAACCGCGCCAGATAAAGTAAGTTGGTTATTGTGGTATTTATATATTTTTTAATTATTGTCCTTTTGGTTGTTTAAAATTTGTTGATGTGTTTACTTCTAATTCTTTCAAAGGGCTTTAATTTACTAGAATGTAAGTGGATGTATCAGAAAGTAAATTGGACATTTTTGTGTTGTGAGTGAATTTTTTTAAACAAGCATTGAGGTTCCCCTTATCAGCGCTGGTCAAAAATATTTCAAAAATTATTTTTTAAGAAGGTTTTTGTCTTTCTTTGTTTTTTTTTTAAATTTCTTTATCTTCTTCGGATATATGAACATCTCTTTGCAGATTTTTATTGTTATTGAAAGTGATTCTACATGTTTGATAACATCAATGAATACTTGTTTTGTACATTTTGAAGTAACGTTATAATTATAAGTTCCAAGGAGACAATATCAGTAATGTCTGTTGGTATTTGATGTCAGTTGAATTTTTTAATCAATGATCTTTATTTGTCTTTATTTCGGCATTTTAATCAAACAATAAGGATTTAAATTTAATTTTATATTTGTTAGTGCATTTCTTCTAAACAAAGTTGAATTTTGTTTCTTATAAGTCAAAGAACTATTTTTTTTAATTATCATCAACTTCAATATCTCAAATGCTTTTTCTTATATTTGTAAGAGTTCTATTTAAAAATTAATAGGAAAATTGAGATAACGAGTTTCAATTTTCAGCAATTTTCAGAAATAATGTTCATCAACCTCAATGAGTTTTCAACGACAAGCTTTGGCTAATCGTCGGTTTTCTGTAGTCAATTTTTACGAACGTTCTTGATCTCAGGGTCAAAATATTTGTCATTATACAGAAAAAAATTAGGTGTGACCAGTGCTGTTGAGTCTATCCCCGATCTAATACTATTATTATAATGTTATAACAATTATAACGTTGTTTTAAAATGTACAAAATAAGAAGTCAATAATATTATCAAAAATCGCGAATCAGTTTTTCCAATCGTCAGATCTAGACAATGATGTTAAAAATGCAATAAGAAAGAAAAGTAACTACTTATCTTGATAACAATTTGAAAAGAGAAGTCCATGTATCCAAAGAAGATAGAGAATTTTCAAAAAGAATAAAAAAGCAGAAACCCTCTCGAAAAATAATACCGATATCTTTTTTACCAGTACAGATAAGGGGAACCGCACTGTTTGTTTAGAAAAATCCACTTAAAACACAAAAATGTCCAATTTACTTTGAGACACATCGACTTACATTCTAGTAAATAAAAATTCTTTGAGAAAACTACAGGTTTATACATAAAATTTTTTTAAAAATTGTATTGTCAATAATGTTCTCAAATATAAATACCACAAGAACCAACTTACTTTAACTGACACGGTTTCAGCAAAATGTTATGGTCTACCAAAATTTACAAACGAGATGTTTCTTTTTGTAATGGAAAATCTGAAAGAAACATGTCTAAGAAAATTTAAAATATGTATGGTTATCTTCCTCTTTTATATCAGTGATACGTCAATGATACGATCGCATGCATGCAAAAAAAACATATTGATATATTTATCAAGTTTTTTAACTTTTAGGATAAAAATGTACAATTCACTCTTGAATTAGAACAAACGAGGAGTATACATTTCTTAAACATGCCATTAATTAGAAATGATAATCGTATTATCACTAGTTCCAAAAAACAATGTCATCTGGCGAACTGATTAAGTTCCTTCCACATCATCCTATTATAAAAACAAAATATTGTTAACATTTTTGTTGACAGAGCAATATTATGATCTCATGGTAATTTTCACTTTGAAAATTTAAAAATAATTAAACAATATCTGATCAATAATGATTATCCGATTTGGTTCACTAATAAAAATGTAAAAATCCGAATAAACAATTTTAAATATCTCTCTCAAAACAAGGTAGTAACTAATATTCAGAATCGTTCACATGTATAGCATCTCCAGATTTGCCTTCTTTTTTCTAATAATTTTACAAAAACTGTCTGAGATAATTAATGGTTATAATATTGCTACGATCCCTACAATCAAAAAATGTTTCAGTTCTGTAATAAAATTAGGTAAAGATACCTCATAAAACGGGATGGAACTAATATAGTTTACAAATTTTTCTGTAAACAATGTGCTGCCTCTTACGTGGGTGGAATAGAAAAATCTTTAAAGATTCGTACATACTTATAAGAAAAGAACTGATTTGGTTTTTTATAAACACCAACATAAATTTAATCATACATTTGATTGATATAACATAAAAATTATGTATGGAGAATCGAACTATAAAAAAAGACTGATTTCAGAGATAATCTATATCAACAGTAATTTAAAAAGTATTAATAAAAAGGAAGACGTTTATGCTCTCAATAGAATATGCGTTCTTCGTACCTTACTTATCTTAGACACGTTGAAATTATTTTTCAACCAGTGAATGTTTATGGTTATTTCTTTTTTCATCTTTTCTAACTCAATATATTTGCCTGTAAAATGTGATATCAATGTGATGTTTTTTTTAGTAGATTAGCCTGATGAGGTTGGCGAACCCATGCCAACAAGCGCCTCTCATTTTGATAAATATACCTGAGTTTTTCACTCATTTGCCTTCTCCAATCAAAACTTTTTTTTTCAAATTTGTAATAACTACCGTTACAATTGATATTTCTCAGTGTTCTTGAGTACATTTTAAAGCTACTTTAGCAAAGTATCGCAACAACTTATGGGCGTAAATCTAAAAAAAAATTCCATCACAGTGCAAGAACTTAAAATTGTCTTATGCTCATAAGCTGTTGCGTTACTGGATAAAAATAGCTTTAAAATTAGCCCAAAACATGAGAGAATATTGATTATGATGGAACTTATAAAAATTTAAGGAAAAAAATTAATTCACACGGCTTTGCAGTATCTACTTGAAAATTATTTAAACTGACTTCATCCTAGGCTCATTTTATACAGAATTTTGAGATCATTCACTCCTTTGAACACAAAAGTCTTTAACTTTGACATAAATAGAATTAATAAAACTGAATAGCTCATCAAAAAAGAGGTGGTCAAAAGTTTTTGCATAGCAGTGTAAATTAATTTATATCTATTAATATTTACTAATATACTGTGCATATTTTAAATGAAATAAATTCCTTGCGTGTAGTTTTGTATAATTTTTAAAATGATTTTGCAGCTTATTCGAACTACTGAACGTCTTCTAAATTACCTTTTAGGAAAAAATATAGAAAGCTGTTGGTTAGCGTAATTTATAAATATAATTTGAACAAAGTTTTTAAAGTTTTACCCTCTATCTGTATTTTTGCAATGCTCAAATATAAGAGATTTGAGCCATTTCTCATAATATTGTGTTGTTTTAAAGGAAAGTAAAGAGGAGCCAATCACTTTTGAAACTCAACAAATAATTAACAATTATTTAGATGCATAATTATACATGTGTTAAGGTTTGTGTTTGGACTTTACGTTTCCTGGAGGTGCTATATGCCAAATTGCTTGATGTTAAAAATTATACCACCTTGTCTTGTTATATAGGTACAACTTTACCTGCATCTGCTAGCAGTTTATTATTAAACATTATACCAATTTGCCTTAATCTAATCCTAGCCCCCATTTTATAAAACTGTGGTTTGCTTTCATAATTATTAGAAACAAAAATCTGCCCACTTCGCGGGGACATTCTCATCGAACTCTTTGCGCGCGGCTGTTGTATCTCGCGTTTCGCGCTCTAGAATATATATATATATATATATATATTACCTTATTGCGGATAATAACAAAGCTATCGAAACTGATAATGAATATACTTCGTGTCCATTTCAATAAATTCTAAGAAACAATTATTTTACATTAACAAAAAATAACTTCATATTTTTCACATTCAACTCAAAAAATTTAATCTGTCCTTAATAAAAATTCAAAACAGTTTAACATGACTAAAAAAATACATTTTTTCTGTATGAATATCTTAACATTCAAAAGCCTTCAATATTTTAAGTTTCAATTAAAAGCATAAATTATTCAAATGCTTTAAACTTTGCAGACTATAGCGGTATTAATTGCGAATTTTTCTAAAATGATTCATAATATTTTATTTGGAATACTTTTCAATAATTTATTTAGACATAAATCTCACAAAAAGTTTTGAGTTTTGAAAACTAAAAAAGATTATCGTTACAGGCGCCATGTAAGACCCAATAATCAACTGACGTCTTCAAAATTTTAGAATTTCCGAATTGGAATAGAAGAAGACGTAGTCGTACACAATAAAGAAAACCCCTTGTTGGTTTTAAATTTAAAAGTCTCTAAAATAAATTTAATATGTTGAGGCCCTAAAAGAAGTGAATCTTTTTTAAAAAATGCCCGTGTGAAAAATGTGATTTCAGTTTAGTGCCCGGGTCTGACTTTAACTAGACCGTGTTTCCTAAGAGGTTTAGTCAAATTCATTGAATCAAATGCTATTTGAAAAGAGGACCTAAGTTTGAATCAAAATTGATCTTATTTCTTTCTAAAAATTACCATAATAATAAATATTTCTTTGCTAAAAATTCGGAAAATTTTAGGAATCGTGAAAATCAAGGGAAATACCGTATATTTTGATATTATTGATAAATTATAAGTTAACCAAAGTTGTATTAATGAGGGCTGTCATAATAAAAGGTCAAATTGGTATAAAATTTAAAAAGGAAACTGTTTCCAGATAAGGGTGAAGTTAATGGGGTTAAGACAAAGTGGTATAATCGGGCACAAATCTCTCATACATGTATTCACTAAAGAAAACAGTGCGAGGGGAAAACTTCTAAGACTTTGTTTAAATGATATCAGTAGATCAAGCTAAATTAAAATTTCATTCATTATCTGAATTCCGAGATTGTAAAATTTCAGAGGCGCCAATTGATTTTTGGGACTTACATAGATACTTAGAAAGATAACAATAATAATAATTACACATTCTGTGCGAGATGCATAAAATATTTAGTGTATGGAGTCCAATATTTCTAGAATGCATATTAATTAAATCATGTAGAATTCCTGAAAACATAAAGATTCACAAGCATTCCTTAACAAATATCTGCTTTAATACATGTCTCGAATATTCGGTTTCTTTCAAACTCAGTCTCAGTATAATTATAAACAAATTATCACCACTAATTATTTTTATAAAAACTAACTGCCTACTTACAACTAACCTTCAGTCAACAGACGTTTCGAGGTAGAATAATTTGTATACGTTTTAAATTTATTTCTTGTAATAAATACATAAATAACGCAAACGATTCATCGTGGTCATTAACCTTTTTCAGTCAACGCACACATCGAGCTAGATTTATTTATTCAAATTTTAAACTTTTTTTTAAAACAGACATATAACGTGAACGATATAATGACACTAAGCTGAAGAAGGGGCTATGGTACGTGGCTTTTTAGAAGGGTATAAAAGAGCTTCGTAACGCGTATTTTCAAGAATACTATAAACGCGAAAACTTTGCAACCTTGTAACATATTTAGTTCTATACGTGAAAGAAAAAGTTATGAAAGTCTCTTCTGTCCTGTGCATCATGGCTGCTGCACTAATTTGGGCTGCAGTGGGAGCAGACGCCAGTAAATATTAAAATTCTTTAATTTCAATCGTTTTTGATACAAAGACCCTTCGTGTATCTGTCGACTGAAAACTGTGTCATGATAATTTAAACAGTTTATAAAGTTGCACTTTAGCAGTACTTTGAAAGCTATCTAAATTCTGAATAAAATGAACCTAGGAGGAATTTTTTTTGCCAATTTCCTAAGAAGTTTTCGCAAAAAGAGAGCAGATTAGATTCTTCTTCTGGAATCTAAAAAAACATCTGAAGTAGCAAAAAATTTTTAATGTATTTGGGTCCACTTTGAAGACAAATTTCTGTAAACTCGCAGAAACTTAATAACATAATTGTAAAACTCTTTTCTTGAAATGTGCAGAAAGTTAAGGTTAATTAAGTTTGGAGTAACAAGGTTGAAAATATTTAAATATTTTGCTTTGCTAAAAAGTAATAAGCAGTAAATGCACATAAAAGTTCTTCAAAATATAAACTCATTTAATTCTTATTGCTTGCTTTTTATAGATAAGACGACTGTGAATTTGTATAGCTTTTAGACTTCAACTGAACCTTTTTGCCCTATAAAAGAAAAAATTGTACAAACATACTGACAAATTTCTGCGATTTTACAATAATTGACCTTTGAAATAAGCTTATTAATATTTTTAAAACTCATCAACTGTGAGACGAATATTATACAAATGACCTACAGTAAAAATAACAAAAAGCGTTTTAAAATTGACGAACAACATTAAGAAAAGTGAACTGTTCATCTTTAAGAAAAAAATTTATCATCTTTTATTAACATACTGTTTGTTTACAGCAATTAAGAGAAAAATGATAAATATAGCAATCAAGTTTCTACATAAATGTATACATATATAAAGAAAATTTATTTTCTTTAGCCAGGGCCTTAATACCTACAATTTCTCTTGCGTATTTTCAACTTAAACCCAAAGAATCACCAGCTTGTATTAAAACGTCATCTTTAATCTGAATTCCGAGATTATGAAATTCCGAAGGCGCAAATTCATTTTTGGGACTTACATAGAACCCTATGAAAAGATGATATTCTTTTATTGCTCAATTTCGAGAATGCCTTGTGAATACTTAAATTCTTTGATTTCTAAAAAATCACGCTATCATTATTATTCTTTTTATTGACTTGTTCTCAGGTTTTACCCGGTTTTTCATCATCAGCTAAAACTAAGTCAAGTGCCTTATAAAAGAAGGATATTAAAAATTAATTGTATAAGATGTTGGAATCTATTGCGATGATATTGCAGGTACAAAATTAGGATCATGATGTCGTTTCGTAATAGTCATTCGTAATAACCTGTTTTTCAGGTTCAGGAGGTCTCAAAACGTGGACATTTGACAAAAACCAGGGAAGGGGGGTCAAATTTTATACAAATCTAACACCTTCTCTGATGAGAATGTGAAAATACAAGAAACATTTTGATTATAATCATTTTACCTTCTTTAGAGTTGTGGAACATGGAAACATCTTCCATTATTTAGCTAAATTCCAAGTACAAAAAAGTGACTAAGCAAAAAAAATTTTTTGCTTATTGTTTGGACTACTTAAATATTTTATAATTATTTAAAGAACGATTGATTTAAGCTTCATTATAATCTTTTACGAAAGTGTATTAAAATAGCGATTATGCACAAATAAACTTCGCACAGCAAATATACAGGGTGTCCCAGACTCGAATGTCCGGACTTGTATAGCTGTATAAACAACAACAAAATAAATCGAAAATTCCTTTAAAAAAATTCTATTGTAATCTTTTGTTTTCGAGTTACAAAATGTTTAAGCTGGACCAATCCAGAGCACCTTATGAACAGCCCTGCGTCAGTGAGCGGAAGACTATTGCTGCAGTAGTGACCACCGGTTCTCCTGCCGCGGGGCTCTCTTCAATAAAAGAAACAGTGCGCAGTGACAGAAAGGAAGAGAGCATTGTTTTGTTCGCATGTTAACAAGAATACCTTCGAAATGTTAAATTCTAAACATTTTAAGCCTGAGAGAACGATAAGTTATCCTTCATTTTTTTCTCAATAATAATAGGGCGTTTGTTTACAATTAGAAATATTTAAGTCATTACAAGACTTTTTTAAATTTAAAAGCAACACAATTTCATTCTTTCATAGCTGTCTATGTAAGTCCCAAATATCCATTCGCGCTTTCGGAATTTCACAATCTTTGAATTCAGAAAGATGACGTTCTAAAACATTATATGGTGAATTGTCCAAAAGAAATAGAGGCTATTAAAGCCCAGGCTAAAGAAAATCAATCTTCTCGAAAAATTGTATGTATATATTTATGTAGTTAATGGGGATTGAAACCGGAATTAAAAAATTAAAACATCAGCATTTCTGCAAGTTACACTATCACTACTTTGCCTGTAAACACTCACTTTGTAACATTTTTAAAATTTCAATAAACATCATAAATAATAAACATTATTTAAGCGCAATTAAGCTTATTTTAAAAGGAAAATTTCTGTAGAATTGTACCAATGTGTCAGCATGATTTTACAATTTTTTTCTTACATGGTTCAAAAAGATAAAGTTAAAGGCATAAAAGTTGCACAAATATAAAATCTTTTTATTAATAAAAAGTAAATCATAAGGATTAAATGAATTTATATTCTAAAAAATTTTTATAAATACAGCTTTTTACTCTTCATCCAAAAAAATTATTACGCCGTCAAGTTTCTGCGAATTTACAAAAACTTGTATTCAATGTAAGCCCATATACACGGAAAATTTTTCATAATATACCATGTTATTTAAAATTTAACAACAAAAATTTAATCAACTTTTTTTTGCAAAACCTTCTTAGAAAATTAACAAAATAAATTCCTACTAGGCTCATTTCATTCAGAATTTAGATAGCTCTAAGGCTACTACTTAAGCAAGAACAGTACCCTGCATGTTTTTTTATTGAAATTTAGTTTCAGTTGAATTGCCTACTACCAATAATTAATTAGTGGTTAAGTGCAACTTGATGAACTGCTTAAATTATTACAGACACATTTTTAATTAACAAATAAAAAAGGGTCTTTGTATCAAATACGACTGAAATTT
>JAUELO010011662.1:0-11449 GCA_032357855.1 Amphibolips quercusostensackenii
T
This sequence comes from Amphibolips quercusostensackenii, assembly GCA_032357855.1. Classification (NCBI taxonomy): domain Eukaryota; kingdom Metazoa; phylum Arthropoda; class Insecta; order Hymenoptera; family Cynipidae; genus Amphibolips; species Amphibolips quercusostensackenii. The sequence goes on from JAUELO010011662.1 coordinate 2, forward strand.
TAGACAAAAAAACATACATATCATGACAAAAAATTGTTTAAGATTTAAAATCCTCTTTTAAACCTAATTTTTTTGTTTAACAATGAGATGATTAAAGTTGGAAGTTTTAAAAATCTCACAACTTTCCTATTAAGAGTACACTGAATAATTATCAATTTGATAGAACATTAATTTCCAATGGCGACTCATTAAAAAAACGACTTTTTCAATTTATTTTATGGATTGAAATGTCCATCATTAAATTCTCAAGCAAAATTATGTAAATATGTATAACCTCTCGAACACTTGCTTCTAATAAAAAATGCGTTTTTTTTCCTCAATTATTAATACTAGAATTTCCAACAGCTGAATTTACTACAGTTGAAAATTAAAATTAAAATTTTCGCTAATTTTCAGCTGTCATTAATTTTCAAGCGTTGAAAATTCAATTTTCAATTTAGTCCAATTCAATAAAGTAGTTGAATTTTTAACGAACAAACAAAAATTAAAAACAAAAAATGTAATAGTTAATATTTTAACAAAAAATACTTTTTATTTCAAATAAAAAAAAAATAGTTAAATTCATCCAAAAAGATGAGTTTTCAAGCGAATAGTTCAATTTTCACCCCAGAAAATTAGGTTCCCACCAAAAAGACGGATTTTCAACCAAATAGATCAATTTCCAATCAAAAAGATTAATTTTTAACTAAGAATATTAATTTTCTATCAATAAGACAAATTTCACACCAAGAATATCACTTTTTTCCAAAAAAGACGAATTTTCAACAAAATGCATTTTTAATTTGCCTCAATTTTCAACAATTCAACGGTTTAACTTTCACCAGTGGAAAATTCAACTGCTAAAAATTAAAGAAAATCCAATTTAAAACAAAAATAAAAATAATGTTTAACTCAGTAGTTCAACTTTCAACCAAATAGTTGAATAAAAAAAAAAGAATTTAACAAGAAGTAATATTTGAAATTTGAATCAAAAATTATTTCAATTTTAAATAAAAAACAGTTTAATTTATCAAAAAAGATGAATTTTCAACCAAATAGTTCAATTTTTAACCAAGAAGATGAATTTTCAACAAAATAGTTAAATTTTTAACTAAAAACGATCAATTATGCAATAGTTAAATTTTTAGTTGAAAAATTAATTTTCAACTGAAAAAAGAACATTTTAAACCAAGAAAATTAATTTTCTACTAAAAAAAAAAACAATTTCAAACCAAATACTTGAATTGTTAATCAATCAGATTAACTTTTACCTTAAAAATATTTATTTCTTATCAATACGACGAATTATCCACCAAGAATATCAGTTTTCTATCAAAAAAGACGAATTTTCAACAAAATACATTTTTAATTTTCTTCAATTTTCAATAATTCAACAGTTTAATTTTCACCAGTGGAAAATTTAACTGCTAAAAATTGAAGAAAATTCAATTTTTTAAGAAAAAAAAATGTTTAACTCAGTAGTTCAACTTTCAAATAAGTACTTAAAAAAAAAAGAATTTAACAAGAAGTAATAGTTGATACTTGAATCGAAAATTAGTTTAATTTTAAATAAAAAAAGTTGCATTTATCCAAAAAGATGAATTTTCAACCAAATAGATTAATTTTTAACCAAAAAGATTAAGCTCCTGCCAAAAAGACGAATCTTCAACCAAATAGTTGAATTTTTAACCAAAAAGATAAATTTTCTGCCAAAAAGACGTATTTCCAAGAAAATCGTTCACTTTCAACAAAAAACGAAATAGGTGAATTTTCAGTTAAAGAAAATTAAGTTTCAACCAAAAAAAAAAGAATTTTGAAAAAAAAAGATTATTTTTCTACCCAAAAAAAAGACGAATTTTCAACCACATATGTGAATTTTCAACCAAACAGATTAATTTTTAACCAAGAATATTAGTTATCTACCAAAAAAGATGAATGTCCAACAAAATAAATTTTTAATTTTCGTCAATTTTCAACAGTTAAATTTTTATCTTTTCAAAAATGAGTAAACATTGGGAAATAATTTTTTTGGAAATTAATAGTCTTGTAATGGATTCTCAGTAGGAAATTTATAAAATTTAATCCGAAAATCATAATCATCTCCTTGTAATACAGCCGATTTCCAGTAAAAAATGTTAACATAACCTAAAATTGTTTAAAAATTGGAAATATTTAAAATCTATACCGATTTCCAGTTTAAAACGCTAGCATAACCTGAAATTTGTTAAAAAATTCAATCTTTGAAATCTAGTGATTTTTTATTAAAAGTACTAATTTCCGGTACAAAATGTGAAAAAACAAATAATTATATCAAAATTATGACTTGAATGATTCTGAATGATAATCTGAAGAATACTGATAATCTGAAAAATACTTACGCAACAAAAAATTGTTCCAAATTGTAAATTTTTGTTGTTGAAATTTAATGATTTTCGATTAAAAAACCCGATTTCTGATGAAGATCGTTAACATAACCTCGAATTGTTCCAAAATTGTAAATCTTTTTTAAAATCTATATCGATATTTTCGGTGAAAAACAGCTAGCTGAACCTACAATTCTACAAACAAATTTAATCCTTTTTTTATCTTGCGATTTTTAACTAAAAATAACGATTTCCGGTGTATAAAATCAACATAACCTATAATTGTTGAAAAGTTTTAAATAATCTTTCGAAATCTAATTTTTTTAAATTAAAAATATTAATTTCCGACAAAAAACACTAACCTATTCCAAAATTGTTACAAGATTATAATGATTTTTATTTTTTGATGTTCTGGTTTTTTTTTTGACAGATATATTATTTTAAGTAAATAATTTTTAATAATAATTTTTTTGTCTAATAGTATAACATCAATATTTTTTATAAATATTGATATTAGACCAGTAGACCAAAAAGAAATAACATAGCAAAATTATAATGGTTTTTGATTTTTAAAAACCGATTTTTTGTGAAAAATGTTAATATAACCTGAAACTGTTAAAAAAATTGCAAATTCTGTTCAAGGCTATAATCATTTTTGTTTTAAAATACCAATTTTTGTTGGAAAACGCTAACATAACCTAAAATTGTGGAAAATTGTAAATCTTCTGTAAAATCTAATTTTAAAAATATACTAAAATACCTTTTTCCGGCGAAAAACATTAACAAAATTCAAAATTGTTGAGAGATTTTAATTCTTTTTTAAATTATAATGATTTTGGTTAAAAAAAAAACGTTTTCCTGTAAAAAAAAGTTAATATAACCTGAAAATGTTTAAAAATTACAAATCTTGTTCAAAATATAATGCTTTTTGTTTTAAAATGACAATTTTTGCTGTAAAACACTGACATATCCTAAAATTGTTAAAAGACGTGAATCTTCTTTAAAATCTAAATAAAAAAAAAATCTAAAATACCAGTTTCTGACGAAAAACACGAGCATGATTCAAAATTATTAAAAGATACTAAACTTTGCTTAAATTATAATGATTTTTGTTTTCAAATACTTAAATGTGACCTAAAATTGTTTTAAAAAATTATGAATCTTTAAAATTAAATGATTTTTGTTTAAAAAACGGTAAGCGGTAAAAAAATATTAAAAAACTGAAAAATTTAATTTGTCGAAAGATTTTGAATCTTTGGAATTTAATAATTTTTAATTAAAAATACACATTTCAAATGTAAAACGCTAACATAACCTAAAATTATTTAATTGTTTTAAAAATTTTAAGTCTTCTTCGAAACTTTATGATTTTATATTAAATTTTTTCAAAAAATATGTATAATATTTATAATAATTTATTAGATAATTAGAAACATTTAATTTAACCGCGCAAGTGCCTCAAAAAGCACAAATATTACTCGATTCTCATAAGGTTTTCTATGATTTTTCTTAATAAAAGGGGTTATTTGTAGATTTCATTTTAAAAATTTCATAATTAAGATACAAAATATGCATGCATTTTTTCAGAAATCTCGAAAGAGATGTTTAATTTTGTTTAACTAAAAAGTTAATTTACTTTTCAATTGCTAAAACGTTTCATTTATTTTTCTTTTTGGAAAATTTGAAATGGTTTATACAGTAACTAGAATTTTCGAAAAGTTAAAATACAAAAATGAATTTAAAACAGTTTCATTTTAAAAGTTGCAAAAAAACTTCTCACATTATTTTCAAATTTGCCAATTTAATTAGTAGAGAAAAAAGTACTTTTTGTAGATATCTACTTAAAATTTTAAATAATGTTGAAAAATCTTTGAAAATTGAAAAAGTTGCCCTTAAATCTTCTAAATTTTATTTGAAATTTGTAGCAATATTTTGAAATGTTTTAAAACTTTTTTTAATTTCCTATAAAAATTCATTCTTCAACAAAAAAATCCCAAAAAACTCAAAAAAAGTTTTTATTTACTTGAAGCCTTTCAAACTTCTTAAAAAGCTTCGAACATTTTTTCGAAATCTTCACAAAATTTAAATCTTCCAGCTTCTGTTTTGACTATTTTGAACATCTTTTGAAATGTTTTAAAGTCTTCATAAATATTCGCTTAAAATTAGTTTGTTTAAATAAAAAATCGATTTAAATTTTCCCATAAATGTTAAGAAATATTTTTTATTATCTTAAAGTCTTTCAAAATGATTAAAATTCAAAATTTTTATTTCTAAACAATCAAAAATGTACTTTCTTTTAACTTTTTAAAAATGTTGTCAAATTTTAAATTAGTTTTAAATCTTTTTAAAACTTCTAAATTTCTGTTGAAATTTTTCTACCAAGAAGATTTATTTTCTACCTAAAAAGACGGAATTTCAACGAAATAGTTAGTCGGTCAACCAAAAAGACGAATTTCCAACCAAATATTTCAATTTTTAACCAACAGAGATTTTGTAGTCATAAAAACAAAAAATTTCATCGAATTTTTAATTCTACAGAATAAATAATTTTGAATACAAAATAAAAATGTCGAATACACATTTCTTTTTTGAGTTTGTTTCTTCATTTGTTGTTAATGTTACATAGATAAATATATAATTTTCCTAAGATTCTACAGAAAATTTAAAAAAATTGAAAATTTGAGGTACGCGAAAAAACATATTAATTTTTTTATTTTTCATGATTTTTAGAAATTTACAATTAAATCTTCCAGATTCTGTTTTGGCAATTTTGAAAATATTTTTAAATGTTTTAAAGTCTGCTTAAAAATTCAATTGAAATTAATTTTTTTAAATAAAAAATCAGTCTCAATTTTATCATAAGTTTTGAAAAAATTTTGTGTAATTGTGAAAATTTAAAAGATTTTATAAAGATTTCAGTGATTTTCCAAAGATTTCACAAAGACTTAATTATTTCACAACGATATCAAAGATTGCATAAAGATTTCAAGGATTTCTCAAAGATTTCACAAAAATTTGAATAATTTTAAATAAATTACAAAATATGTTAAATATTTCGAAAAGATTTCCCAAGCTTTCAGAAAGATTTCACGAAGACTTCGATTATTTCACAAAGATTTTGAATATTGAACAAAGATTTCAATAATTTCACAAATATTACCAGCTGTTTTGCGAAGATTTCAATAATTTCACAATGATTTCTATATTTTACAAATATTAGAAAATATTTTTAATATTTCGCAAAGATTTCCGAAGCTTTGACAAAGATTTTGATAATTTCCTAAAGATTTCAAAGATTGCACAAAGATTTCAAATATTGCACAGAGATTTCAACGATTTCCAAAAAATTTCGTAAAGATTTGATCAATTTTACAAATATTGCCAAATATTTTTAATATTTCTCAAAGACTTCCAAAGCTTTCACAAAGATTTCAAGGATTGAACAAAGTTTTCAATAATTTCACAAATATTACCAAATGTTTTAAATATTTCGCAAAGATTTTAATGATTGCACCATTATTTATGTAATTATAGAAATATTAGAAAATATTTTAAATATTTCGCGAAGATTTCCAAAGCTTTCAGAAAGATTTCACAAAGACTTCAATTAATTTACAAAGATATCAAAGATTGCACAAAGATTTCAACGACTACCCAAATATTTTACAAAGATTTGAATAATTTTACAAATATTACAAAACATTTTAAATATTTCAAAAAGATTTCCAAAGCTTTCAGAAAGATTTCATAAGTATTTCATAAAGACTTTAATTATTTCATAAAGATATCAAAGTTTTCACAAATGTTTTGACAAGATTTCAATGATTTTACAAAGATTTCTATGATTTTACAAATATTAAAAAATATTTTCAATATTTCGCAAATATTTCCAAAGATTTGGATGATTTCTCAAAGATTTGAAAGATTTCACAAAGACTTCCATAGCTTTCACAAAGATTTCAAGGATTGAACAAAGTTTTCAATAATTTCATAAATATTACCAAATGTTTTAAATATTTCGCAAAGATTTCAATGATTTCACAAATATTTCTATAAGTATAGAAGTATTAGAAAATATTTTTAATATTTCACAAATATTTCACAAAGACTTCAATTAATTCACAAAGATATCAAAGATTGCAAAAAGATTTCAACGATTTCCCAAATATTCCACAAATATTTGAATAATTTTACAAGTATTACAAAATATTTTTCAGATTTCGGAAAGATTTCCAAAGCTTTCAGAAAAATGTCACAAGTATTTCACAAAGACTTCAATTATTTCACAAAGATATCAAAGATTTTACAAAGATTTCAACGATTTCCCAAAAATTTCACAAAGATTTGTATAATTTTACAAATATTGAAAAATATTTTTAATATTTCGCAAAGATTTTCAAAGCTTTCACTACGATTTCACAAAGATTTCACAAAGACGTCAATTATTTCACAAAGATTTCAAAGATTGCACGAAGATTTCAACGATTTCCCAATGATTTCACAAAGATTTGAATAATTTTACTAATATTACAAAATATTTTAAATATTTCGAAAAGATTTCAAAAGCTTTCAGAAAGATTTCGATTATTTCACAAAGACTTTGAAGATTGAACAAAGTTTTCAATAATTTCATAAATATGTCCAAATGTTTTGCAAAGATTTCAATGATTTCACAAAGATTTCTATAACTTTACAAATATTGAGAAATATTTTAAATATTTTGCAAAGATTTCCAAAGACTGGACAAAGAATTTAATGATTTACCATAGATTTTAAATATAGCACGAGGATTTCAACAATGTCCCAAAAATCGCACAAAGACTTCAATTATTTTACAAAGACTTCAAAGGCTGAACAAATATTTCAATAATTTTATAAATATTACCAAATGTTTGAATATTTCGAAAAGATTTCAATGATTTCTCAAAGCTTTCTATAATTTTACAAATATTAAAAAATATTTTAAATATTTCGCAAAGCTTTCACAAAGATTTTAATGATTTCCCAAAGATTTCAAAGACTGCACAAGCATTTTAATGATTTACTAAATATTTCACACAGATTTTAATAATTTTACAAATATTACCGAATATTTTTAAGATTTTGCAAAGATTTCCAAAGTTTTCATAAAGATTTTAATGATTTACCAAAGGTTTTAAAGATCGCACAAGGATTTCAACAATTTCACAAAAATTTCACAAAGATTTGCATAATTTTACAAATATTACCAAATATTTTTAATATTTCGCGAAGATTTCCAAAGCTTTCACAAATATTTCTAAAAGATTTCACAAAAAGTTCAATTATTTTAAAAAGATTTCAGAGGTTAAACAAAAATTTCAATAATTTCACAAATATTACCAAATGTTTAAATATTTCGAAAAGATTTCAATGATTTCACCAAGATTTCTATAATTTTACAAATGTTTTAACAATTTCACAAACCTTTCCAAAGTTTTTACACAGATTTTAATGACTTCCCAAAGATTTTAAAGAATGCACAAAGATTTCAACGATTTTCCAAAAATTTCACAAAGATTTGAATAATTTTACGAATATTAAAAAATATTTTAAATATTTCGCAAAGGTTTCCAAAGCTTTCGCAAAGATTTTTATTATTTACCAAATATTTCACACAGATTTAAATAATTTTACAAATATCACCAAATATTTTTCATATTTTGCAAATATTTCAGTGATTACCCAAATGTTTTACAAAAAATTTAAAAATTCCCCAAAGGATTCAATAATTTCACAAATTTGATTAACTATTTCAAAAGTATTTCAAATATGTCTCAAAGATTTCTAAACATTTCAGAACAATTTTACAAAGATTTCAAAAATTGGAGAAAAATTTCAATAATTCCACAAATATTACCATATATTTTAAAATTTTCGGAAAGATTTCAATGATTTACCAAAGATTCAATGATTTTCCCAAGATTTCACAAACGCTTTAATGAACTTCAATAATTTCATTAAGATTGAAACAATTTCCCAAAGATTTCACAAAGATTTCAAAGATTGCAGAGACTTAAGTAATTTCACAAATATTACCAAATATTTCTAATTTTTTGCAAAGATTTCAATAACTTACCAAAGAGTTTACAAAGATTTCAAAAATTTCACAAATATTATAAAATATTTCAAATATTTCCAAAGATTTCACAAAGACTTCAATGATTTCTCAAAGATTTCACAAAAATTTCGCAAATATTTCTGATAGATTTCAGAAATAACACAAAAATTTATATGATTTTCCAAAGATTTCACAAAGACTTTAATGATTTCCCCAAAGTTTTAATCATTTCACAAATATTATAAAATATTTCACAAATATTATCAAATATTTCACAAATATTATCAAATATTTCGCAAAGATTTCTAAAGATTTCAGAAATATTTCACGAAAATTTCAATAATTTCCCAAAGATTTAAATTATTTGGCAAAGATTTCAATGATTTTCAATAGATTTCGAATATTTCGCAAAGATTCTGGATAGATTAAAAATATTTCACAAAGACCTCAATTATATCACAAGGATTTCAGGTAAATTTTTGGAAAAATTCAAACAATCCGATGAATTCAATCATTCAATAAAATTTAAGAGGTATAAAAACATAAACTCACCCTTGTGAGAGATTCGGTTGCTGTGTCAGACTTTCGGAAAAAACTTCGAGTTTTTCATGTTTTGTTGGTCGTTCCGTTTCAGATGGGATTTGAACATTATCTTCTATTGGCTCCGATTTTTCCTAAAAATAAGCCCGAGTAAATATCAATTCAAAACGGTTTTCCTTGATCTACTTTATAAAAAAAAATTAAAAAGAAAAATTACCTCAATAGAATTATCAGTCTTTATAGACGCAGATATTTCTACGTCGGAAACAAGAGGATTATTTGTCTCCCCAATCTCTTCCTTGGATTCATTATTAGAAAAATTATTGGTAATTTCAAAACTTCCATCTTTTTCGGAGGAAGATTCCGGTATTTGTACTCCTTCTGACGCTACTATTAGGAACAGGAGACCACTGAAATGAAAAAATTATACACATGGACTCGTATTTTAAAGATTTTTAGTATTTAATTTAACAATATTTTTATTCTAGACGCTGCTGAAATCAAAATGCGAATTTAATATTCATAATTTTTGTGTAAATTGAAATTTTTTACAGTAACAATTTTATTAAAAAACGTCAATCGTAAGATAAATTTTGAAAATAGACCAGCATTTTTAATCTTGTATCATTTTTAGCATAGAATCTTTTACAGACGGAATAAAAGAATGAAAAATTAAAAATTTATTTATTTCATCCAAAAAATATGACTTTTCTACAATAAAAGTTGAATTTTCATTCCGAAAATACGATTTTTCAACAAAACAGTTGAATTTTCAACCAAAAAATATTAGTTTTCAACAAAATAGTTAAAGTTTCATCAAATAATTAAATTTTCAAAAAAAAAAATAGTTGAATTTTTAACCAAACTGTTGAATTTTCAAACAAAAAAGAATAAGCTTGAACCAAAAATAATTACATTTTCAACCAAATAATTGATTTTTTTAGAAGACAGCTAAATTTTCAATAAAGAAAGATGAATTTTCGAACTAAAATATAAATTTTATATCCAAATAGACGAATGTTCAATAATGCAGTTGAATTTTCGACCAAATAATTCAACTTTAATCCAAAAAAGACCAATTAAAAAATAAATGAAAAAGATTAAATTTCAAACAAAAACAGTTGCATTTTCAAACAAATAATTTCATTTTCAAGACACGTTAAAAGTTACATTTTTATCAAATTGTTGAATTTTTAACCTACAAATATAAATTCTTAAAAAAATATAAACCGATGAATTTTAAACAAAATACATACTTTTCAAAGCAAACAGTTGAATTTTCCAGTTGAAAATACCAATTTTCAACGAGAAATGGAAAATTTATGTTTTTAGTACAAAAAATTAATTTTCTACAACAACAAAAAACAAATTTTCAAGTAGAGATGAATTTTCAACTGAAAAATGATGAATTTCATAACAAAAAAGACGAATTTTCAACAAATCAAGATTTTTCAGTCAAGAAAAGAAGAATTTTCATGAAACAGTTAAATTTACAACCCAAAAATATGAATTTTCAACAGAAAAGTTAATTCTCAATCAAACAGTTGCATCTTCAAAAAAAGAAGAAATTTTTAACTTAAAAGATTAGTTTTGCACCAAAAAAAAAGACATTTCAACTTTTAAAAAATCAATTTTCAACCAAAAATGGAACAGTTACATTTTCAGAGGCAAAAAAATTTAAGGAAAAAACAATTTTTTTAATAGTTCAATTTTCAACCAAAAGAGACGAATTGCCAACCAAATAAATAAAATTTTAACCAAACAGTTTAACTTTTAACCAAAAAGATGAATTTTCAAGATAAAAAGACGAATTTTTTATAAAATAGTTTAATTTTCAACAAAAGTATTAATTCTGTACGAAAAATACAATAGTTGATATTTAAACAACACAAAAAAAATTCAGCAAAATAATTAATTTTTCAGCAAAAAAATAAAATCTTTAACCAAATAATTTCGCCGAAAAGAGCCGAAATTTTATTAAAATACATGAATTTTCAACCAAATGTTCGATTTTTTTTAATTAAAAAGGATAATTTTTAAATCAAAAATGGAAAATTAAAATTTTTATTTAATTAATTTTCAACAGAAAGAAGAATAATTTTCTACCAAAAAGATGAATTTTCATACTAAAAGAATAATTTTCTACTCAAAAAAGAGTTTGGTTAAAAAACTCATCTTTTTGTTAAAAAAAAAAATTAATTCTTAATTAATTAATTTTTGTGTTGTTAAAATATCAGCTATTGTATTTTTCGTACAGAATTAATATATTTGTTGAAAATTCAACTATTTTTAGAAAAATTCTTCGTTTTGGGTTGTACATTCTACGATTTCTTTTAGAAATTCGTCGTTTTGATTTAAAAATTTCTCTGTTTTAGTCAAAATTTAATATTTTTTTGGATTAAAGCGCAACTGTTTTCTTCAAAATTAACTTTTTTTTGTTGCAAATTCATATTTTCGTATTAAAAAGCCAACCATTCTCTTGGCTGG
>JAUELO010011692.1:0-11448 GCA_032357855.1 Amphibolips quercusostensackenii
ACTTTTTTGCATAGAACTTTACAAATTAAAGGTTGAACCATTGTCAACTGAAATTTTGTGACTGTGAATTCTCTTTTTTGAAAGCTCCTTTGGTTTTCACGAACATATTCTCATCACGTGAGACGTGAAAAAGAAAGGTTAAAAGCAAATTCTCTGATCTAATTTAAAAACAATTTCGTTATCAAATATTTTATTACACCTTGTGTCTTTGGTCGGGAAATTCAATCTGTTTATTTTATAATATAAGTTTTTTGATTAAAACAAAAACAAAGCGTCTAATTAAAAGAAAATTAGTAGTTTTTTTTTGAGGTTAACAATTGTTGCCCATATATTTTTTTCATAGCTTGTATCACTTGTCTACAAATTTTGTTCTTTTATTTTGAACGTCATTTTTGACGATTGAAAAAAAAACTATGCATTAAATCTAAAAGTGATAACTAAAGAATTTGTAGATCTTTTTAGGGTATACAACATTTGTTAATTTATTTTTTTGTGTCTTGCATAGTTTTATCGCAAAATGGAATAAAACTATGATAATTTTATTTTTATCAAAAAATATCTCAAGGATTAATTGTTTGACTTTTCGAGTTTCCTTTTCTTCCAATCCTTGAAATATTGTGCCAAAGCTCAGTTCAGTCTGATCATTTTTTAAAAAGATATCGTGCCTACAGACTGCAAACATACTACACGCAACAGACAGAAAAGTGTTGTCATAAAAATCGTTTTTCCTGATTTATAGGGCCTCAAAACGTAGAAATTAAATGAAAATCAACTAAGTCAAATGTTACGTAAGACCAATACATTCTCATTATGATGAGAATGTATTTGAATAAGAACAAGTATATTTTCAAATGGTAACGATGATGATAACTATTTTCTTCTAAAATATATATTATAGATTCCTCGGAAATAATACAGGTAAATTATTGTACACCTGTGATAATTTTTCTCCTAGAATATTTTCGTAACGGAATAAAAAGAAATTTTTTGAATTGCTTTTAAAAAAGACTAGCTGATACGTTGTAGAAAGATTCGCAAACAATATTTTTATTCAAATTTTACATTTTTCATTTATTAAATAATATAAATCGCTGTATTTTACACTTTATTCACTAGCTTTATTCGAAAAGCTGTTGTGATTGGGCGGTTTGCACCTACTGGAATTTCATAGATTTCTTCTTGGGTCAATGAGGTAACCCTGCCGCTTTGCATGTTAATTTTCGCCCTTCTACTTTTACCTGTATATATTCCAGCAAAATAATTAGTTGTCTCTAATATTGCAAAGGCGTCACCATCCGAGTTACATATCACAATTTGTGTTTGAGGTTTCATATGCTCGAATGTATTATGCCCTGCTCTCAATGTAAGATCTTTATCTCCAGGAATAGTATATCTCCGAAGTTTAAATATTTTTCGCGGATTCCTATTAGGGATAAGTCGGATAAATTCAAGATGTTCAATACCATATCCATCGTTGTCAGAAGAAGGAAGTCTGGTAGGTGGAACAATGCACCTGTCACGAGGAGGAGGCACTAACAGAGAAGAATTGTTTGAAGAATAAGTTCTGGCAGGCTGAAACTGGGCTGGATGACACTCGGCAGGAGGAAACCCGGACAAAGGATGCCTGTCAGAAGGAGACCTAGACCTGGGCCTTCCAGCGGAATAAGATGTTCCGATACGAGGAACACGAGGAATAGGGGCGCCATTAGGTAAACATTCAAACTGCAAACCTAACTCTGCAACAAAAGAAAGGATGATCATAGTTTTCTATAGCATGTGAGACATGACGCAATGCGGATTCCCAAAAATTTGTCCAAACCCCGTAACCAGTTAAACAATTTATGCAACAGAAAAACATAAATGTTGAGAAAATTCAAACATCAATGTATAAATCCATTTGGGAACGTGTGGTTCTAACTTTGATCTGACGATCGATTCAAATTCATAGTTATATTCACCAAAAGTTAAGTTTTAATTTTTGATGTTGAAATTCAAAGATGCAACGACGTTTTGACCCTCCTGTGAACCTTCATCAAAACTACAATTACTTAAATTCATAAGGTATTCAAAAAGACAAGGATTAATTATAATCAAGCCAAGATCAAGTTAACTTTTACTGAAAAGGTACTTGCTGATCTTGGCTGTTTGCTCATCCTTTTTTCGGGGACAACTCGCAAAATTTTTTTTGCAAAAATTTTGAAAAGTCGTTAGGTGGACATTAGAATATCTCAGGTTTTGACTTACTAAGTACTTTGTCTTTTAAATCTTGGCTTGAAAGCAGCTTTAATTATACAGCTTTTTTTGGCTTCAATTCTTCAGTTTTTTGTCCGAAAAATACCTTAAGTCTTCAGGTTAATGCGATATGTTGAGCTTTTTTAAGAACAGTACAAAAATTAGTTTTTCGAATATTTCTTGTTATCATATTTTTTTTATATCTCATTTTTAGTGTAATTCTACTTAAAAATCTTGCCTTTTTAAGTTCAAGTATACTAAATTTCCTAAAAAAACTAAAAAAATGTTTCATCTATAACAGATCCTAGGTTATTGCTACCTAAATAGACCAATGTTTTATTAAATCTTGTTGAACGCGTTGTTTCTGACAACGCAAAAAAGCGAAATGTTCTAATAAACTATGAGATGACTAAAATTTTATAAAAAAATGTATCTGCTCTAAAAAGCAAAATCCTAGCATTTTTATTTCTGGCCAAAAATATTAGCAAGTTATCCCTAAGGAAATAATTAGCGAAAAATCAGGATTAGCAAGTACAATTTGTAAGTTAAATTATAATTTGTAAAAAACAAATTTTCTTAATTTAGCATATCAGATTCAAGTGAATCACACTTTAAATTGGTACTTGTAATAATAAGGAACGAGGCGTAGCAAATGCCCTTTTTAGGCTTTTTAACGTTCAGCACTAAATTTAAAGTGTGAACTTATCCCTTTTCCAGCTCTCTCCATCTTTGAGTACTAACCCTTAGTTGTATGAATACACCTTTTCTCAGCTAGAGTACTAACTCTCAGTTACAAAAATACACCTTTTCTTAACTCTGCTTAGCCTTTAGCACTAAACTCAAGCGTAAAAATACGCCTTTCGCAGGACCTAACACCAATTGTCAAATGTCCCTTTTTGCATCTTACTATATTCTTTAGGACTAAACCCTAATTATGAAAATATTTCTGCAGATAGTGCTATTATGGAAAAAATTATTTGTTTGTTAATAGATTTGTGAATTATGATTGCTTGAGTTAAGACAAAGATTTTCAAGTTATTAGTATATCACAAGAAATTTCTGAGATTGTAAGATATTTCAACGGACTTAATAAGATTTTGAAAATATCCTAAAATTTTAAAGATTTGAATATATCATAATATATTTAACGAGATTTAGAAAATTTTCAGGGATGTTACGAAATTTTAAATATTCTAAGAAATAATTGAATATTCAGATTTATTTTAAAGTATTTTAAAGTATTTCATAATATATCTAGGGATTTTGAAGTATTTGCACGAATTTATATTTGAGCAGAATCCCGAATACATCGGAACAATTTTTATTTTCGGAAACCTTACAAATATTTGTAGAAATATGATTATATTATTATGATCTTCACCAATGTAACTAAGGATAACTGCCAAAGATATGGCCAGAATAGAGATTATCCTCATTTTTTCCTAATAAGGCAAAATTATTTACTGTGTTGATGAAGAATTAGGTTCAGATTACAGCTAATAAATATATTTATAGTTCTAATCCTATAAATTGTATATGTCTCAAGGTTGCTTTAACAAAATATTTTCAATACATAAATCAGCTTTCAAAGAGGTCTTTCTGCAGGTATCTATTAGAAATAAAGAAGAACAAAGAAATTTTGTTTGAGTCATGTAGACTGCAAAAGAATCTTATAATACTAATAATATTAAATAAAGAGACTTGGTGGAATTCATAAAAATTTAGAAGAATACTCGTATAATTAATCAAAATTAAAGAAAATCAAAATTTATTATCCGATCGGGTGAAATCTAAATTAGGAGAAATCGACTAATCTTTTACATTTCTGTGGAAGGTCAATGCTTTCTCTTGTCGAGAAGCTGTAAGAGAAAGTTGGTTTCTCTTACTTTCTTTATCTAGGCCTACAGAAATTTAGGTTCAAGGACAACAATTTCATTTAATTTTTTTTACCCCTGATATTGAATTTAGGGCAAAGTATTTCAGCATCCTTGTCCGCTTAGTTTTACAGAAACACTCTTCTGTCTACTATTTTGTGTTCCCTGACCATTTCTAGAAAAAGGTCTTATCCATTTGTGACGATATGCGTTCTACTTTTAATGATGCTGTTGTTATGATTAGAAAGATTAAATATTCTGCGACCACCTAGACGAAAGAACAAATCTTATGAAGAAGACTTCTGTATCTGCATCAGAGAGAGAGTCCTTTAATGATATTATGTCCTGAATGCGATTTTTTGGCACGACCAAGTACCGGCAAGTCTCATCCAGTCCTTATAAATTGCAGCAAGTCGTCATCACTTTAAAAGAATCCTGATGCATTTTTATAACGTAAATGCTACATCAATATCCGAACTGTACTCTTTGACTATCCTTAGAGCTAGTTTTAGTTGTTTTGCATTCTCAGCATTGATCTTGAGATCATTATTGCAAAACACATGAGTAACCTTATGCCTTCAATATTCAGGTTTGCCGTAAAAGTCGTACGAAAAAACTACCCTCTGGAAGGTGACGCTGTTTGTATTCACCCTGCGCTTCCCGGGTGCAATAATAAATCTACTATATTCTAGTACACCAGAAAGCTTTCCAATAGACAGTTCATAGGCCTATAGGAGGCTGAGTCAAAAGCTTTCTGTAAGTCAATTCGAGCTGTCGACAGATTTTGATTATAGAAAAAAGTGTGAGTTAGGTTTAGTGTGTGAAAGTAATATTTTTCCTCTAGAACTTTTTGATACCACCTAGTCCAGTAGTTAAAAAGTTCTTCGTGACTCTTGGTGCTTTCGTGACCTTTTCGGCAATGATTAGTGGACATTCCTCCTTATATGTTATAAGGTTGACGCATAGCTAACTGAAGCGAATACTCAGCCTTTCTTTAAAATTAATCATAAGTTGTGAATTGTTCTCTGAATAGTCTTATTCTCCTCGGGCTTGGGCGGATTAAAAAAAAGAAATGTAACTATAAAAGTAATTTAGAAATATCTCATATATCCTTTGCAGAAATCTGACTTCAAAAATATTCAAATAGAACTCTGTTTTTGATGTCCTCTAAAACAAGATATGAAGCAATGGAAAATAAGGAAGACCCTATTAAACAATTTGATATCTGTTCGTAAAATGTTTGGTTAATTGCGAATACAGTATTATTTAAAACTGTTTTGACCGTTACTAAAATTTCTGAATTAGACATTTTTGTAAAATTTCAGTATACCTGTAACTTTTGTAGTACGCATTTTAAAACTTTATATAAAGTGAGCTTGTCGAACATAGGTACAACTTCTAATAATAATAATAAGTGTGTACTTGGTATACGTATATTGTTAATTTTTTTTAATTCTAACTATATTGCGTCTATGTATTTGATTTACAGCTGTTCTGCCAAATACAGATTCTTCAAAATTAATAAGTATTCTACAAAATTATAAGCTTGTGATCATTGGTTGACAATATTTATCATTAATAAGCGAATAGAAGAGTAAAAATATTATTTCCTATCACTAAGTGCTTGGCAGATAAAATTGCCCTCCTATTCATTTTTCGTTGCTATAAAACAATTATTGGAATGTCGTTTTAATTCTTGTTTATATATTAAATTATTATCATGAAACTACAGAAGTACTCTTTAAAATATAAGCGACATCCAAAACATTTCACTTATTTGGAAACGATTAGTCTCTGAAATAGGTGATCACTAGGTTGATTAAGATGTTCGACTGGTGATCAGTGGACTGTTGTAGTATTTTTAAATTTAAAACTAATATTCAAATATGGCAGAAAGTATTTTGCAAGTAAGACAAGTGCACAGTAATCAGAGATAGTCAAAGATTTGAAAAATGTTCATAACTTTTTACGGTATTTTTTTAAACATTTGTAAACAAGTATGCAAAGTTAACCAAATTGCTTAGTCTGGTGAAGTCTAGGCGGTTAAACTTACTAAATGATCTTCTATCGATATAAAAGTGACAAATATAAAAATATGACATTGATCAAACAAAATTTAAACAACATATAGTAACAATTGTAAACCAATCGACTCGATAGTGTAGCGTTTAGGTTAAACGAATTATAAAAAACCAAATAAAGTTTAAAATAAAAAAAAATATTTATTGAATCAATATATCTGGAAAGATTTCAACGTATTCTAATTAAAAAGTTATGTTCAAAATTTTGTATGCATGTAAAAATATTCGTATGACCTCTGAAATTCATTATAAGTAGTTGAACAGTTAAATTTAATAAAAGAAGAATATGTGAAATTTGAATACACAGAGTTACAAATTAAGTTTGGAAAATATCTTTAATATTGAAATGAAAGAGATTAAGTTTATTTTTTGTTTTATAATTAGTCTGCTACACAATCGTTAAATATTTTAATTTGAAAAATTCCTTATTAATGAGTGAACTTTTCTAATTCTATTTTTTATAACACTTACATTCTGATATTCCCCGAAATAAATTAGGATTAAATTTCACTCATTAGAGACACTATAATAGCTTTTGTAAAAAAAATTTTGATACGAACAATTACTTAGGTGTTTCATTAGAGTACATAATATTTACTATATTCCATATTTCATTAATTATATATGTCTTGAGTTTGTCCTTGGTTTATTTTATAAATCAGTCCAAGCAAGCAAAAGCTGGTTACGTGACCTGGCTTTGGTTGGGAAATTAAAGCAAATTTTTTTAATATGCAAGTCTAAAAAAATTTTAGTGTATATTGGTGACATGAAATGTATCCGCTTATATCCCCGTAAATTTAAATATTATGGAAAAAATAATTAGCTGGTTGAAAAATTTGTTAAAGTATTTTTTCTTGGACCTAGACAAAAATTTTTATGTTGATAGTAGATTACAAGAAATTTTAAAGGATTTTATAATGTTTTATTAGACTTCCAAAATATTTGGCAGCTTCTTAAAATATTCTAAGAGATTTCATAGGATTCCAAAATTTTCCAGAATTTTCAGGAATCGCAGAAATTGAAATATATTTTAACAAATTTACAGAGTTAATGAAGGATCTCACGTAATCTCTAATATTTTAAGGGATTTCAGAGTATTTAGAGTGATTTTTAATCACTTTATAAAATTTCGTAAGATTTGAAGGGATTTCAAATTATTTTTATAGATTATAATCGAGACGGAATTCGGATAACGGCCGACAGGTTCTTATTTACGGAAAGCTCGTAGATATTTGTCAGAAAAATATATTTATATTATTATATTTACCAATACAATTAGGAATAACCACCAATGATAGAAGCAAATTAAAATGGATCTTCATTTTTTCACGGAGAAAAAACTGATCACTCTTTCAATGAAGCATTTAGTTAATAATCTAACTAAAAATAAGCATGACGCTTCATTATATCATATAATTTATAATATATACCATATTCCTTATCTCGTGATTTATGTATGCCTCGAGCTTCTCTATGTGATATATTTGAATTTCGTAATTTAGTCTTTTAAACATCAGGAAAGGTAGTCGATGTGTTGCTGAAGGTATATCTTGTTAGTTTTAAAAAGTAAGAGGAAATTTTTTTAAAGTCGTGACGACTTAAAAACTATCCCATAATTCCTTCGTGGATTGGGCCACTACGGGCAAAATTATTTATTTGCTACGTAATTTGCGAAATAATTTTTTTATCAAACTAGACGGAAAAAAAATATATTTTACTAGGTATCATAGAGTAAAATGAATGTAGCTTTGTTCAAAGGAAGTATTTGTTTTTAAAGTAATTGTTCCTAAAGAAGAAAGTAAATTGCGTCACTTTTCAATAAGTTTCAGTTTTAAGCTTTTATCTTAACTTTAAATGCATACCTCAACCGAAAAATTTTTTTTATTCAATCATGTGAGAATCACCTGAATAGTAATATGTCAGTAGGGGAATGCGTCAAAAACTCTCAAATATTATTATTTTTATTATTACTCAACGGCTCATATTGTAAAAAAATTACAAAATATAATTGACAAAAAATAATTTAAGAAGAATAATTGGTTCCAACATGATGGGCAAAAAAAAATTTTTTCTATACATTGTATCACTTCTTAGAATTTTTTAATGATTTTGGTTACAAAAGAATTGCGAGTTTTTTTAACATTATAAAAAAAAATTTAATTTTATATTTATATTCTGTACTGCTGAAATTTGTTTATAATATTTGATTTTGAAAATAACAAATTGTTAATGATAATAATTTCATCTTGTTCTCAATCACATTTGAATATGTTTTATATTAGTTTTAAGTTTAATTTATAATTTTTTGTTGAAAATTTAAAATTTAGCTACTTATAAATTGAAATATTTATATCAACAAATATTGTTATTGTATTTCACCAACCTGTGATAAAACAAAATTTTAAAACTCGATAAACGTCTGTAGAATAGAGTAAAATGACAAATAACAGAAATTAGGATGAATTTAACTGAACTCAAGTAAACTGAAAATATATAAATAAGCCAACGCAATGATAAACTCGAAAAAAAATAAAAGGAATTTAGGTTAAATTAGAAAAATTCTATGAAATTCATTAAATGCATATGAATAGAAAACAATAAAAAAATAATTTAAAAATGCGTTGAATGTATTAAATTTTAAATGAAATAAATTAAATAAAAAGGAATGCAAATTAATTTGATTAAATGCGCAAGAAGATAATTTGAGTTGAAAACACTTAAGGGTGAATAAAAAAAATCCATTTAATTAAGGTAAACTGACTAAACTTCGAAGCACACAAATTTGAAAAATCAGGGTGAATTGAAAAAAATTCTAGAACGTTCCAGAGAATAGTAAAAAATTTAGAATAATTTAGGATAAATTAATAAAAATTTAGGGTTATTAAAAAAAATTAAAATTAATTGAAAACAACGATGCAAACATTAAAGATAATTAGCACCTTTAAAAAAGTATTTGCTCATCTCTGAAAATTAATATATTTATGTAAATCATCATAAACTTACAATAATAATTTTTCTCCTCAAATAATTCCACAAGGAAAAATAACAGAATTTTCGGTTCGCTTTTTAAAAAAATGTCAGGGACATTACTGAATGATTGAAGCCTTGGAAACTGTAATACATAGACTTTTTATTGTTATTTCTATTTCTATTTACAACCTGCCCTTAACACATAAATGCGCCTTTAAATTACAAACAATATCATATTTAAGTTTCACATTTTCTGATTAATCATTTATACAAAAATTTGCGGTTTACGCTTTCTTAACCTGCTTTACTCGAAAATGGGTCATGATTGGGCGTCGGTGACCTACAGGAGTAGCATCGATTTCTTCTCGCGTCAAAATGGTAATTTTGCCGCTTTCAAAGTTGATTTTCACCCGTTTTATACGTCTATTGTTATAAACATACATACCAGCAAGAAAATTAGTACTTTCTAACATTGCGAAGATGTCACCAGTAGGTGTATATATAACAATTTGTTCTTGAGTTGGCAAATGCCCAAAAGCATCAGGTCCTGTTTTCACTTTAATACTTTTATTGGCAGAAAAAGTATATTTACGAAGTTTAAATATCCAGTCCGGATTTGATCTAGGAGTAAGCCTAATAAATTCGAGGTTTTCAAGTCCAAATTCATCTTTGCTAGAAGAAGAAGACCTTATAGGTGGAACGATGCGCATGGCAGGATGAGCAGGCGCGGAAGGTGAAGACCTGTCTGGAGAACTAGGTATGTCAGGATGAAACCTGTCCGGAGAAAACTTATCAGGAAGAAACCCGGCAGGATCAAATTCTGAAGGAGGAAACCATGCAGGATCATACTCTGCAGGAGGAAGCCTGGCATGAAGAAACCCAGCAGGATCAAGCTCGGTTGGAGAAAACCCGGCAGAAGTGTGCCATGCAGAAGGAGACCTGGACCTTGACCTTTGAGGTGAATAAGAAGTTCTGTTACAAGGAACACCAGGAATGGGGACTCCATTCAGTATATGATTGAAATGTGAACTTAACTCTGAAACAAAAATGCAGAGGACTATGTATCGCTAAACTGCGGGAAATAAGACAGAATGTGAATTTTCTAAAAGTTGCGCAACTGTATTATTGGGAGAGACCCTTTGCTACCTGTTCGTCTTTCCTTCACTTTGATCCGCTTTCTTTCGTAAACTTATTTTCGGTCCTAAGTCTGTGGTTTCTTTATTTCACGACACATATATTATTATTATTATGTTAACCAGAAGAATTTACAATAAAATATATTTATATAATTATATTATTATTATATTTACCAATAGAATTCAGGATAACCGCTAATCATAGGACCTAAGTAAAAATGATCCTCATTTTCTCACTGAGAAAAACCAATCACCCTCTAAATAAGGAATTTTATTAAATGTGTAACTAATGATTAGTCTGACGCTTGAGTATAGTGTTTCACGTATAATGCATGCTCTGTTTCTCACCTCGTGAACCATGCTTCATTCTTGTCCTTGTGAGATATTTAGATTTCAGAAATCAGTTTTTTTAGTCATTTGCAAATGTAGTCGACATTTTGCTGGCGGTATCTTGTTAATTTGAAAAAAGTAACAGGACACTTTCTTTGAGCTATGGAGATGTATTGTTTCCAAAGTTATTTCGTAGAAAAAATCTTTTTCCAAGGACGAGTACTACTTTTTTTGATCTTTAGACAATTTTTTCTTGTGAATAATTAAGGGTTTCTAAAACAATTTCCCCAAAATTGTTTGAATGGAAATCGTACGTGCATCATAGAGGATCTTCATTACCCTAATCAATTTTGTGATGACGCTTAGGCTAAAAAATTGGTGCTGGAGAAGATAATGTTTAACTAAGAAAAAGGTTTTTTTCAAATTAATGAAACAGGCGAAAACCTTAGTACCAGAAATGTATAGATACATCTGTACGATTGTGCACTAAACAAAGATCTGGTCAATATAACCTCCAGCAGCTCTAAAGCCTGGCTAAAATTCTGGCAAACACTGACACTCATTAATCCACACAACTCATCTGTCAAGGAGGATCCGATATAATATTTTAGTCACTTTTTGTGACCCTCCTGAACGAACATTCAAAGTAATCTACTTCTACGTACGGAAGCACCCTATAGAATTCCGCAAAAAGGCAATCTTTCCCTGAAGTTTTACCGGGCTTAAATTTGCATATGGCAGTAACTATTTCGGTTTTCGAAATCACTATCCAGAAAAGGATGCGTGTTCACGGATCCAGCAACATAAGGTCTAAGTTCATGAGGA
>JAUELO010011699.1:0-11448 GCA_032357855.1 Amphibolips quercusostensackenii
TAGGTATGTGATACCTGGGAGGCGCAGTAAAGTTCTTTAGCACATACGCCTACACTGTGAAGTTGTACAATGATGTACATGATGTTGTACACGATTGTGCGTTTACAGTTATGTGGTACACAAGTTTTATGCAGTACAGTTTTTTAGTACATATGGCTGCGCAATACAGTTCTACGGCACTTAGGGATGCGCAGTCTTCCTATATGGGTTGTACGTATGCACATTATAGTTATATAATACATAGGGCTGGGAATTCAAGTTAAACAGTGTGAAGTACTGCGCAGTGTATTTCTATATTGCGAAGGACGCGCAGTACACATCTGTCATACGTAAGACTGTCTAGTAGCCGCAGTCTCGTATAACTCCATAGCGCAACCCTATGTAATTTGAATTTTTTGTTCAACCCGACTAAGTGTCATGATTATGCATTGCACATTCGTATGTGCTGAATAATTCTATGCGCATCCCTAATATCACGAATATGTACTACTGTTCACCTTTATGTGCCACATAAGTCTTCTGCGCATTCGCAAATGTCGTAGAACTTAACTACGTAGCCACATGTGCTAAAGAACTCTATTGCGCAGTCAATGTATTGTTAACCTGTACTGCGCACCCTTATGCGTCTAATATGACTCATGTGCATCCGCAAGTGTCGTAAAACGGCTATGTGCAGGTTAATGTGCTAAAAAAACTGTACTGTATAGCCTCGATACAACAAACCTGTACTGTACACCTTTATGACCTTATAAGTCTACTGCGCATCTGCAAATGATGTAGAAAATCACTGCGCAGCCACATGTACTTAAGAACTTTGCTAAATAGCCAGAGTGTCATGGACCTGTACCGCGCACCTTCAGGTGCCTTGTAAGCCTACTGTGCATCCTCAAGTGCCGTAAAACTCCACTGCGCAGCCGAATGTTTCGAAGAACTTTACTGTGCATCAAGAGTATCATAGGCTAGTACTACGCAATTTCATGTGCCTTATAAGTCTTCTGCGCTTCTAAAAATGTCGTAGAACTTTACGAAGCAACTGGATGTTCTGAAGAAATCTCTTGCGCAGCTTGAGTTAAACGAAACTAAGCTGTGCGCATTTATATATCTTTTAAGGCTACCAAGCATCTGCAATAATCTTTAAACTTTACTGCGCAGACGCATGTGATACAGAAATCCTTTGCGCAGCGAGTGCATCAAAAACATGTGCTTCGTATCCGAATGTGCCTTAAAATCCTACTCTGCATCCGTGAGTATCGAAAAAATTCACTGCGCAGACGCAGGGGCTACAGAAATCTACTGCACATTCATACTATCACAAACATGTACTGCGCTCCCTTATGTGCCTTATAATTCCACTGTGCATCAGTAAGTGTCGTAAAAATGTACTCCGCAGGCGCACTTGCTGCAAAATTATACTGCGCAGCCTCAGTATCACATAACTACACTGTGTACTCTTATGTACCTTATAAGTTTACTGCGCATCTACAAATTTTTTTAAATTTCACTGAGAAGCTGGAAGTGCTGCAGAAATCTACTCTGCAACAAAAATGCACTGCACAGACGCATGTGCTTGAGGATTATACTGCGAAGCCTCAGTACCACAAAACTGCACTGTGTACCCTTATGTACCTTATAAGTCTACTGCGCATACGCTTTCTTAGAACTTCACTGCGCAACCTCAAGAACAACAGAAGTGCACTGCGTGGCCCTATGTACAGTAGAACTCGACTGCGCAGCCCTCTTCCCGTCTCTTCTCACGTTTGCACATGCCACCATTCTACTTCACTCTACTCCACTCCAATCCACTCCACTCCTGCTTTGTAAAGCACTTTTTGTAAGTAAGTCAATGCTCAAATTAATTCTGGAGTAATTGAAATTACTTTGACTGTGTGATTGAAAAAAATTAGTAATTGGAACTTGTGTAATTTGCAAAAAATACAAATTGCATAAAAGTAATTTGTAATTTGATTCAATGTTACTGCAACAAATGTAATTTCTCTCAACTGTAATTCAATTACATTAGAGTGAAATACATGTAATATGTCGCTTGTATTTGAAATACTTTGTGCCCAGCTCTGTTGAAAAGTATACCAAAACCCAATCCAATATGTCTATTCTTTCGAAAGTTATCGTGCTAACAGACTAAAAATATACACACGTACACAGAAAGGCACATTCGCAAAAACCTGTTTTTTGGGTTTAGAAGGCCTCAAAACGTAGACATTTTTTACCATAACAGGGGGATGAAATTTTACACAAATCTAATACCTTCTCTGATAAGAATGTAAAAATGCAGATTTCGATGTATGCAATAATTTCCAATTGGATTAATTTTGAATAGGAAATAATATCCAAAAATGCACTTAAATGTATAGTATTATTATATTTACAAATAGAGTTTAGGAAGACTGCTAAATTTAACAACAGAGTGACAGTTAAAATCTTCATATTCTTTCAATATTGAAAACTGCCACGTAAAAAATTTTGTGCAGAATATAGCTAAAGAACATTCTAGACTATGACTTCATACATTTATACTAGACACTATCCACTTCGGCATTTGAAATGATTTCAGGGCATGACAGATTGGATAGCTAAACTTTATTTTTCGAAGATATTTGCATAATATTAAAAAATGCATCTAAATTTATAGATATATTATATTATTATATTTACCAATAGAATTCAGGAAAACTGCTAAATATAACAATAGTGTAACAGTTAGAACCTTCATATTCTTTTAATAATTAAAATGATTTTATGGCATGACAGGTAAGACAGGTGAAGTTTATTTTTCGCAGATATTTGCGTTTTATGAGTGTTTTTTCTACAAGAATAGTATCAGTTTCCGTTATCAGTTATGCATACAAAAAAACAAAATGTCATATTACACAAAGTGTTAATGTCTACGTGAAAGGTCATAATATTTGAATAAGTTGCAAATATTAATGCACAGTACAGTACATTATAAGGTCAGTCGAAGAAGAATATACACTGTAAACAATGTTCGGGTAACTTTACCATTCTGAGAGAGGGACGGATTATTACCGACTACCAACGTAACGTTCTTACGTGCAATGAGAAACATCCACTTTCATTCTAAAATTTTGTTTTTAGGTTATTTGAATTTCCGAACGCTTTCGTAAAAATACAA
Source organism: Amphibolips quercusostensackenii (assembly GCA_032357855.1). Taxonomy (NCBI): domain Eukaryota; kingdom Metazoa; phylum Arthropoda; class Insecta; order Hymenoptera; family Cynipidae; genus Amphibolips; species Amphibolips quercusostensackenii. Next base: position 3,152 of record JAUELO010011699.1, read on the forward strand.
TGACTTGTAAATTTATAGGTTATGGTACTGTCACTAAAACTATTCGTATTTTTGTAGTTCTACACATGCTAATTTTACTATCGACAATAAAAATGCCAACAATGTCAGCTTTACAAGAAATTGCAAATTTCCTCTGTAAATAAGAAATTTAACCACAAGTAATAATATTTTTGAAAATCAAAATTGTTCTTAATTTTATTTAAAAAAATGCACGATGTAGAAAAATAAATTTTTGCATGTACCCGCTAAGAAGGATTGCGTAAAAAGAATTGAAAAATTTCATACATCCAGTGGTAACGTGACAAATATTGAATACTTCTGGATCCCCTTTTTTCCTTGTCGTTTTGAATCTCCTTGGCAGTAGAAGTTATCTCTTAAGCATTAGAAGTTATCTCTTAAATTGTAAATGCTTTAAGCGAAAATTGTGCTTTTAATTTATTTAAGGTTAGATTTGGCTACTCCGATCGGCTTTAATAGGGATTGGAATTTTATTATTTTGGCCGCTTAATTAAGATTAAAAAACGAAGGACAGAAAAGGAATCCTAACTATCACTATTAGATCTATATAAAATTTATTATTACATGTATACTAGATAATAATTAACATAATTAATTCCTTAATTCTATAATTAATGAAAAATATCACAAATTGTTAATTATTTGTACCATTTTCAAATAAATTTGAAAAAACAATCGGAATTTCACAAATTTTTGTTGTTTCTCGCAATTCTGAAATTTCACAAAAACTAGTTTTTTTTTTATTATCTGCATTGTTCAATATCATAAGATCTTATCAATTCACATTTTCAACAAGTGAGGTTACATTTGCAAAAGAAAATTTTAACAATTTCATTACTTCTTTCAAACTCAGGAAAATCACCACCCTCGGAGAGGGACGGTTTATTACCTACTCTGATGGTGGTACGATTGCAGTATGAAACTGTACATTACCAAATAGCTGCCATATTGACCATTTTTTGTGACTTCACCATTCAAACCCGTACTTTTTTGTACAGTGTATCTTCCCCTCTGTCCATCAACACCTTTCTGACTACATTTTCAATTTCTACTACATGCAAATTTTCCCCATAATTACAGGTATTTTTCAATTACATAAAAAGCCTCAGGCTCATAGCTTGAATATTTTTTAAATAGGTTTCTGGAGAGTCAGTCGTCATTCATTACCTGAATCTTAAACTCAACCAAAGTTTGAATCCATTTCAAGGCTACTTTACACGGAAAAAAAGAAATACTTGGATCAAGAAGAATGTTCTTGGATCAGGAATATGGTCGTCTTACATACGGACCATACCATATGATATTGGTCCAAGAAAATCAATGATAGAAAAGATTCGTATGGAACAACTGTACATTTTCTTAATCTAAGTATATGCATTCTAAGTTTGAATATATAATTCTCTTATCCCAAGAATGTATAATTGTGATGTAAACAAAGAATTACTTGAATTAAGGAGTTACTGTACTTGCTGAAGATGCATATTGACTTCAGTTAATTTCAAGTTTTTTATTTTAAGAATACGTATAAGGGATTGTAATGATTAAGTATTGTCGGAATACAATATTCTTTTTATTCAAAAGAAATTTTTATAAGCTTAAAACAAAACGCTACTTATTTGTAATAATTAACTGTCCTATTGAAATTATGAAAAATAAATATTGGAAGGAAGTTAATACGTACTTGTTTTAATTCTGTAAATTCGTAGTAAGAGCATTTATTTATTAATGAGGCAAAAGCATCACTGACGTAATGCACGAATATTATATCATTAATTTTAATAAGATTATTCTTGGACTGTAAATAATATTTATTAAATGTAAGAATTTCTCTATTCACAATAAATATATTATTTTGTGGCACGGAAAACATTATGAATATAAAGGTTTGTACATATCATGTAGCAACGATTTTGTTACAATATTGAGTAAAAGTAGTTTGCAATGAATTATTTGTAAAAGAATAAATCAAAAAGAAAACACACTTAGTTCAGAATAAGTGTAAAAACACTTAGTTCAGAATTCTTGTTTTATTTTCGATTTATTCTTTCACATTCAATTCATTGCAAACTACATTTGCTTAATATTGTAAAAAAATCGCTGCTACATGATGTATACAAACCTTTATTATTCATAATGTTTCCCATGCGGCAAAATTATATATTTCTTGGAAATGGAAAAATTCTTACATGTAATAAATAAACTAATTATACAGTATAAAAATATAGTCACCTTTGTGTATATTTCGTATACAGGCATTTTTATCTACTTTAGTTAAAAAATCAGCTTGAGAGTTCTCTTGGTTTGTGATTACAATCGTCGCTAAGAATAATTCATTATGTTTAAAGACAAATTATTTATTCACTCTGAAATTTCATGTAAGGAATTACAGTATTAAAAACAAGTTTTTAATTTTGAACGCAAAACTTAAAATACTTGGAGTCTTTGTAATTAAAATATTCTACGAAAAATAGTTTTAGCACATTAATAAATACGCCTCAAAAAGCATTAAATACTAGTTTTAAATCTTATCACGTTTTGTTGAAAATACGAAAAATAAATATTTAAAACTTATATTTTAAATTTTTTGTTATATACGAAAATGTTTATGTATTAACTTTAAATTAAAAATACATCCAGTCCTCGGAAAATTGTAAAGTCTTTAGAAATTCCAACATTCATAAATCCTGCTTTATTATTCGATGCATACTACGTTGTATTTTCTGTTAGCCATGAAAGAAATATAAAATGTGTAAAATGTAGGTAAATTTTTTTGCATTACGCAACCCGTTATTTGTCTCTATTTGTGCTTACTTTATTAAATATAAAGTAAATTTGTTGACTTTTTACTACCACATATTTAATTTTATTAAATTTTGGGACTAAATCATCGTTGCCATATTTCATAATCATTTTTGGTTTATACACTGTGCCATTAACATTTGCCCAGGAAACTGTAAAAACAGCAATAATAATATCTTCTATTAAAAGAACAGATTTAAATTTATGATAGTCATGCAATTGAGTCAAATCAGATTGAAGTTCAATACCCCATTCAAGACGAATCTGAAAACCTTTATTAGTTAAAAATCTATAATCTTGCATAAGTTGATGTTTTATGGCTAATGTTTCAGCAGGATTTTTACAACAAGTTGTGATTTTTACGTAACCTTTTTGTTTCTCATGCTTTGCTTCTAAACGCATTGATGAGTGACGCCATGTTATTTTTCTCATCATTACATATAACTGCCACTACTCATTGTTTTCAAGAACTAAGTCACCAATAACACAGGCCCACAAAAAAAGTGGTTTGTGCGAGAGATCAGAGTATGATACTCATACGTATTTTGGGGCAATGAATACAAATGTGACACCAGTTTTTTCCAGCACGTCAGGATGTTCCCCTAGACGCGAAAAATACCCTAGTAATTCAACCTTTCTGGGTATAAATCACCCTTAGTATTAAAATCATCTGGAAACAGACCAGGTATGATGTTTTATATATTTTGGTGTTTTGCTTCTTAAGGTCACAAATTTCCGGATATTCCTAAAAATAAACTGAAAGAAGGTATTTTTGATGGTCCACAAATTCGCACTTTAATAAAGGATAACAAATTTATGGATGTAATGAATGATGTCGAAAAGATGGCATGGGTCTGTTTCAAGAAAGTTGTACAGCACTTTCTAGGTAATAACATAAATGAAAATTACAAGAGGTAGTGTCTGCTATGGTTGAAAACTTCAGGAAACTAGGTTGTTATATGAATCTAAAATTGCATTTTCTAATGTCATATTCGTATTACGGTAACCATAATACGAAAGATATTATACTCTGACCTGTTTACAGACGATTTCAAAAACAAGGGCAACTTCATAAACGAAAAAGCTGATTTTCTAAGGAACTTTCCGCGTCTAGGGGAAAACCCCTACGTGATGGCAAAAAAATAGTCTCATATTCGTATTCTCGCACCAAAATACATAAAACAACATGCCTGATTTTTTTCCAGTCGATTTCGATAACAAGGGTGATTTATACCCAGAAAAGTTGATTTACTAAGGAATTTTCGGCATGCAGGGAAAATCCTGAAAATCCTGAATAACGCATTATTTCGTTGAAGATGGGAAGGGTGAATAGCTTGTCTTTATAAATTAAAAAATTCATTATTTCACCCAAATTGTATGGCAGTACCTCTTAAGGAATGTCGTGCATTATATCTAGAAGTGTATTTTTGGTTATGTGGTAATTTGGAATGGCATTCAAAACGCATGACTCTTTAATAACATAAGTCTCATTCAATACGTGTTCGGAATAATTGTTCACTGTTTGCAAATTACTTTCATCTTCTTTGCATTGAGTTTTCATTATAATTTTTTCGGCAAGACAAATTCTGCAGCAATTAGTTGCATTAAAGCTTTTTAGAAATCCAAGAACAGCATTGAGACCTAAATTTTCTCTAGAAATAACTAATAAAACGAAGTGAACTTTACCTTTATAGTTTTTGGTAGTAATAATTATTCCTTCTGTTTCTAAATCCCTAATTTGTTCAATAATTTTATTAGATATTGTTTTGTTTCCAACAAGTGCATGGTCTTTTGTTCTATGAAATTATACAAGAAAACTATTTTGTAATGAACTGGGATATTCAAGTGGATGACAGAGAACGGAGCCGTAAACAGCACCCATTTTGTTCATACATCTATGCATACTTAAAGGATTATGTATCTCAAAATCATCAAAAAAAAGGCCGAAAGGGAATACTACATTTAAATACATTTTTTCAATTTTCTGCTAAATCTCTCCTTGTATAACAGACTTCATTAAATTACTATGTTTAAATTTATCTATGTAAGCTAATATTGAATCGAAGACATTTAGTAGTTCAAAAAATTTGGTTAAGACTTGCTTCAAAGAAATAATGGCTGTTTTCTTTTCTACTTCATCCATATCTCTGCTCTTATTTTCAAGTTTTTTTATTCTAATGTTACACTGCTGGGAAAAGTGTTAGGTGGTATATAAGTTCCCAACTTTTTAAAATATTCTAAGGATTTATGTTCTGTTTTATGGTCCACGAAAGCATTTTCATGATTTATGATTCAGAATCATTAACGCTATCAACTTGACTTTGCAAGAGTTTGATTTGATTCAAAAGAGTTTGAGCATCACTTGCTCTTTCTTGGACAAGATTTCGTGGCACTGAGGGAATTGCATGTAGTTTTGCAATGAAAGATGCAGAAGTAAAAGAAACATCATTTGCATATTTCAAACGAGTATTAAATGACGCCGCACTTTCTTGATTTATTACAGATTGTGATATTGAATTACTATTGGACTGATTTATGTTTTGAGTAGAAGTCTGTTGATGATCGGGCTTTATGTGTCTTAAAAACCATAAAAGTTTCTGGAAGTCCTAACACATCCGTTTTGTTTGTATTGTACATGTTGGTTTATTTGAACCGAATGTTTTAATTTTCAATGACATCAAAAAACTTTATCCGTAGTACACTCACAATCGCAGAGGACATAGGTACATGACGTACTTAAAAATAACGTTTATTGGTAATTATTGAAACTTAACTCTTTTGTCAGGTTTGAAGAATTTTTCAAATGTACGATCTTTTAACATCTTATGAAGTTTCAAAGTTATAAACCGCATGCTGAATCAAGTACCAGATGTAATCGTTTTCGGGAGGATAACTAGCATTTAAAACGTGAAATGACTTAAAGCAGACGTCAATGGCTTAAAGCGCTGGGTCAAGTTTGTAGAGAATTTTATCAATACGAACGAGAAAAGATGTTGCTTGCTCGACAGTTGGTCCTATAGCGATAATGAAAGGCTGTAATGTAAGACCTTTCTTCAACACTGCCTTTACTCGATCCTCTCGCAGCTTCGTAACATCACCCGCAACCTAAAATAAAATGTCAGTTATGAAAATTATTCTTATCAGTATTTTTATTTGATACAATTTTTTGTTTTCCTAAAATTTATTAAATTGTTAAGAAAAGGCAGTATTGAGTTGAAACAGCAAAGTTTCACTTTTGTTTAATAGGCTTATTAAAGAATTTAGCCCGTTTTAAATCTCACGCACATTCTCGAAAAAAGTTTTATTTAAAGGTCCGTTGCAGCAGCCCCCTCACCACTTATTTTTTGCATTTACACAAACCCATTTGGTTGCACACCAAATGCGCTCTATCGCACAACAAAGTAAAAATGTTGCACCACAAAACTGTAGAAGTTATTGCAAGTGTTAAAGTAAGGGGGCTAGTAACACTCTACCCCCCCCCCTTTTTTAAAATTAATTCTAAATACGTTACCATTTATAAATTTTAACGGAGTTATCGGCGAAGAAAAGTGGAGAAGCTGATGCGATTATCGTAAAAAGTCAACATTTTCAAAATTTCTTTTAGCTAACTTTTACAGTTTCAAATGCGCTCTATCGCACAGCAGAAAGAATTTTTTGCGCTATCTAATCGACAAAGATACAAAAACCTGGGGGGGGGCTGGTGCAACGCTGGTGTTAAAACCCCTATTACGCACTAATAATAATCGCATCAAACTTGCAATAAATATTTTACTCGAAATGCGCTCCATTGCACAACCGGCAATTTTCAACTTGAATGAAAAATAAGAAAGCTATTAACTTCTAAACATCTGCAGCAAGTGACAACACGCCATAACTAAAATCCCCATATTTAAAGATATAAAATCGCAAATAAACATTTCGATGTAATTTCTATTGCGCTCTATTGCACCATTAATTAAAATATTCTTGCTGTAACAGAACATCTTAAAATACATAAATAACCAGGAGGAGGAGGGGTGATAATACGCTTCACGTATTTCGAGTTCTAATTATTATTTTTCAATGCTTCTTGTCTTATTTAAAGTACTTCAAATGCGCTCCATCGCACAACAAAAAAATTAATTTGCGCTAGATCGAAAATACTGATAACGAGGGTGCACAACGAGGTGGGGGCGGAGGCTGGTGACCGCTATATGTATCTCGAGTCCTAAATCTTATTTTTCAATTCTCCTTGGCTTATTCTAAAGGACTTTACTGGTGACACGCTTCACGTACCTCAAGTCCTAATTATTATTTTTTGATTCTTCTTGGCTTATTCTAAAGGACTTCAAATGCGCTCCATTGCACAACCAAAAAAGACATTTGCACTAGATCGCAAATACGGATAACGAGGGTGCACAACGAGGTGGAAGTGGGCTGGTGACACGCTTTACGTATCTCGAGTTCTAATTATTATTTTTTAATTTTTCTTGGCTTATTCCAAAGGTCTTCAAATGCGCTCCATCGCACAACCAAAAAAGTCATTTGCACAAGATCGCAAATACTGATAACGAGGGTGCACAACAAAGTAGGGGGGGGGGGGGTGCTGGTGACACGCTTGATGTATTTCGAGTCCTAATTAATATTTTTTAATTCTCCTTGCTTCATTCCAGGTTATACTTCAGGTTATACTTACAACCTTCTACCTTTTTAACTTTGATATTTCAGAAAAATGTGATACTTCAAAATAATGAACATGGATTAATATGAAGTTGACTTTGATAATAATAAATACATAACTTACTTACATTTGAGTTATAAATATAAAAGCCAAAATACTTCCATGCACTAAAAATATAGCATTCTCACGCCACTCTTAAAACGCTGTCAAGCAGAAATATATTTTTATATGCGAAATTAGTATACGATAATAATATAGCCATATAGTTTAAGTACCCCTTTAACTTTAGTACTTCTGTAAATAATAATTTTTGTTGAACTCAGTACCTCAAGATGTAATATTTTTTAGTTTACAATTTAAATTTATAAATATCAAGATTAAAGTTTTATTAAAAAAAGTAACTCTTTTCCACTACAGCTTGAAGGTTACTATGAGCATCGGTTGCCTAAATCTCAGTTTCATCCATAAAGATGGTGCAAATTTTTAATATAAGGTTAGTGCGCATTAAATAAGCATGATAGTTAATTACTATAATGAAAAAACTACCTCACTATGTGAAAGTTTCTACGCAATATTAACTTTTGAAATGTACACAAAATATACTACCTACCTTATCCAAAACTTGATTTTTTAATTTCGGCTTGTGGCGGCCATATATATTAGCCACATAATATTCTTCAAATTAATTGTGAACCTTGATCTCGAGATGATAGGAACTCACCAGTCAGAGCACATGACGTTCATAGATCGATTGTCCTTGGATCGATAGATCTCAGTTCGATAGAGCGTTGCCGTCGGGACTCTGGGGCGTCTTGCTCTC
>JAUELO010011706.1:0-11447 GCA_032357855.1 Amphibolips quercusostensackenii
GGGGTCAAAGGATCGAATGGTTATGGGAATAAGAGATTTTGAGGTTCAATATATTAGTTATAACGGGCTAATTGGGCTTGGATTATAAAATTTTTTTAAGGTTATGTCAAAAACTTGACATGATAAGGTAAAAAGGTTTTCGGATTCGGATTCAGCGACGCCAAAAACATACATTAAAAATGGCCTGACCCCCAGGCCAGAATTTTTTTTATTCGTTTAAGCTGTTAATACTTTTTGAGGTTATATCAAAAACCTGACATTGTGGGTTAAAATCGATTCTGGATTCGGTTTCAGCGACCCCAAAAACTTATAATAAAAATGATCTGACACCCAGGCCACAAATTTTTTTTGTGTGGCTGTGTTTATTGCTAATATCGATCCATATTCAAAAAAATCTACTTCTTTCAAAAAAAAATTTTTGATTCATGTTTATTCATTTATTTCTAATATAAAATTATGTAAATATAACATTTTTAAGACTTGTTTAAAGGATCAATGGTTGGAAATTTATTTAATTTTTTTTTTCAATTTCTAACAGTCAAATTTCCAGCTGTTAAAAATGAAAAAAAATGAAAAGAAAAAATGATAAAAAAATAGAAAATTAAATTTTCAACTGTCATTCTTTCAACATTAGAATTTTTAACTGTTGAAAATTAAAATTGTAAAAACTTCAAGTTAAAAATTCAACTGTTGACAATTGAATAAAATTTAAAATTGAATTTTAAGCAACTGAATTTTCAATCGTTCAAAATCTACAAAAAAATTGAAAAAAGTAGAAAATTGAAAAAATAGAACATTATATTTTGAACTGTTAAATTTTAAATAATTAAAAATAAAACTGTTAAAAATCTAAAAAAAAACTTAAAATTGAAAGTTTAACTGTTAGAAAAATTCAATTTGAAGTTTTCCTTAATTTTCAAATACTAGAAATCCAATAATTGAAAATTCGTAATACTTTTAGGGGGGGGGGGGATTCTAAAAAACAGCGTTACATATTTTCCAAAAGTTTACACAATCAAAAATTGATCTTTCAACAGCGGAATTATCAATATTTTAATTTTCAATAGTTGAAAATTCTACTGTAGAAAGATCAACAGTTAAAGATTCAATTTTATTCAGTTTTTAATAGTTAAATTTCCATATGTTTTCCGCAGTTTTTAACAACTTAGAATTCAACAATTGAAAATTCAATTTTTAATTTTTTTTTTAATTTCCAACAGCTGAAAATCACACTGTTGAAAATTGAAAGAAGAGGCTGTTTGAAAAATACGTAACGCTTTTAGGACGGAGGAGGGGGAGAAGTAAATTCTATAAAACAGCGTTACGTATTTTTTGAAAGCACACAAAATTAAAAATTGAGCTTCCAAAAGAATTATCAACATTTAAATTTTCAATGGTTGAAAATTCTACTGCAGAAATATCAAGAGTTGAAGATTCAATTTTCCATTTTCTTCAATTTCCAATAACTAAATTTCTAGCTGATGAAAATTAAAAAAAATAATGCAAAGAAAAAGGTAAAAAAAGTAGAAACTTAAAATATAGAAAATTGAGAAAATTGAATTTTCAACTGTTAATCTTTCAACATTGAAATTTTCAAATACTGAAAATTCCACTTTCAATTGTCTTTAATTTCTTACAGCCGAATTTCGGACGGTTGAAAATTGAAAAAGGGGACATTCAAAAATTCGAAAAGCTTTTAGGGCGAGGAAAAGAGGTGGAAGTGAATTATAAAAATCAGTGGTACGTATTTTTTAAATGTCCACAACATTAAAAATTTAACTTTTAACAGCAGAATTTTCAACATTTAAATTTTTAATAGTTGCAAATTCAGCTGTAGAAAGATCAACAGTTGAAGATTCAATTTTCAATTTCTTTCACTTTTAAACAGTTAAATTTCCAGATATTGAAAATAAAAAATGTAGAGAAAAAAATCAAAAAGGTAGAAACTGAAAAAATTAAAGAAAAACAAAATTGAATTTTCAACATTAGAATTTGCAAATACTGAAAATTCAATTTTTATTTTATTTCAATTTTCAATAGTTAAATTTACAGGTATGAGAATTGAAAAAAAATGCTATGAAAAAATTGAAAAAAGTAAAAACTGAAAAAATTAAGAAAGAAGAAAATTGAATTTTCAACTTTTAATCTTTTAACATTAGAGTTTTCAAATACCTAAAATTCAACAATTAGAAATTGACCTTTTTTCAATTTGCAACAGCTGAATTTCGAACTGTTGAAAATTAAAAAAGGGTCTTTAAAAAAAAAACGTAACGCTTGAAAGTGGTGGTGGTGGTGGTGGGGGGGGGGGGAATGCTTAAAAACATCGATATGTATTTTTTTAACGTTCACTGAATTAAAAACTAAATTTTTAACAGCAGAATTTTCAATATACGAATTTTCAATAGTTGAAAATTCTTCTGTAGAAAGATAACAATTGGAGATTCAATTCTCAATTTTCTTTAATTTTCAATTATTAAATTTCCAGCTGCTGAAATTTGAAAAAAAATGTAGAAAAAAAAATTGACAAAAGTAAAAACTGAACAAATTAAAAAAAAAAGAAAATTGAATTTTCTTCTGTTCATCTTCTTACATTAAAATTTTTAAACAAAAGAATTTAATTTTAAATTGTGTTCAGTTTTCTACAGCTGAATTTCGAACAGTTGAAAATTGAAAAAAGGGGACACTTAAAAAATACGAAATGATTTTAGGGCGAGAAGGGGGGGGGGTAAATTCTAAAAAAGAGCGTTACGTATTATTTGAACGTCCACAAAATTTAAAATTAAATTTTTAACATATGAATTTTTAATAGTTGAAAAATTCACTGTACAAAGATCAACAGCCAAAGATTCAATTTTCTTTAATTTCCAGCAGTGGAAAATAAAAAAATAAATCTTTTTTTTTAAATTAAAAAAAATTGAAATGGTAAGAATAGAAAGAGAGAAAAATTAAATTTTAAACTGTTAAATTTTTAATTGTTGAAAATAGAACTGTTGAAACTTGAAAAAAACTTGAAATTTAATTTCTTCAACTGTTAAATTTTCTTGAATTTTTAACAGCTTTAATTTCCAATTGACTTTTTTACTGAAAATTTTCTTTTATTTGCAAGAGTTGAAAATTTAATGGTAGAAAATTGAATCTTCAACTGATGATCTTCTAATATTAGAATTTTTAACTGTTGAAAATTCTGCTTTGAAAATTCAACTGTTGAAAATTCGACCATTAAGAATTTTAATGTTGAAAATTGAAATGTTGAGTGTTTGAAGTTGAAAATTTAACTGTTGACAATAAAAAAGAATTAAGAATTTAATTTTTAGTAGTTTAAAATTGAAAAAAAAAACGAAAAAAGTAGAAAATTATAAAAACAGAAAACTTAATTTTGAGCTGTGAAATTTCAAAAAGTTAAAAATAAAACTGTTGAAAATTTAAAGACAATTTAAAATTGAAAGGTCAAAAGTTTGAAAAAATTGAAATAATAGGAAACAAAATTTTGAATTTTTCAAAATTTACAACAGATGAATTTCGAACTTTTAAAAACTAAAAAAATGCTATTCAAAAAAACGTATTGTTTGAACTCCACGAAAATGAAAAAAGATCTTTCAACAGCAGAATTTTGAACATTTAATCAATTTTCTTCAATTTTTTAATGTTAAGTTTTCAGCTGTTGAAAATTAAGAAAAAATGCAGAGAAAATATTAAAAAATGTAGAAACTGAAAAAATAAAAAAAAGAAGATTGAATTTCCAACTGTCGATTTTTAAATATTAAAATTTTCGTATACTAAAAATTCCAAAATTTAAAATTTAATTCTAAATTTTTAAAATTTTCCAACAGCTGACTTTCAAACTGTTAAAAATTGAAAAAAGGGTCCGTTCAAAAAATACTTAACGCCGTTCAAAAATGGTTCGCCATCAGCAAATAATATGTAAATTGCCAAATTATAAAAAATTCGTATTTTTTCAAATTCAGCACTTTTCAGTGCAATACAACTTAGTACTTAAAATCTAGAAATATTTAATAATTGCGCGCATAGCGCGCGTGTTTTTGTACAGTAAAGATGAATTCTTGAGTATTATTTTTATTATTGAGTTTATTATTGAGCTTATTATTATACTGCTTTAATTATCCAATTTCTTTGCTAAAAACTCTTGAACATTTACAAGGAATTTTTTTTTGTGGTGTGAAAAAAGCGTTCGTCGAACTTCACCTTTATTTTATATTCACGTTATATTCCCTCTGATGTTGTCACATACAGAAAAATTCGCACTGCATTTAAAGCTTTTTAGAGTGAAGTGGGTCACACGTCAATCCGATTTGCACTGAATAAATACTATGACATTTAAAAGAAGAGGTACTTGAATAAAAAAAAAAAGATGAAATGATTTAAATAGAGGATTCTTAAATTTTCTCGAAAAATTTAATTTTTATTTATTCAATTTTGAGATTCTGCAATTAAAAATAAAATTGTTGAATTTTTAACGCTTTTAATTAAAAATGACAAAATTTTAACTCCTTTCTAGTGAAATTGTCTAATTTTTAACATTTTAGTACAAAATTTTTCAATTTTGGGACATTTTGATTACAAAATTTTCAATTCAAAATTATTTGATTTTAAACGCTTTTATTTAAAAATAACACAAGTTAGATTACTTTTTATTTAAAATTGTTTTATTTGGAACTTTTTCAATTCAATATTGTTTAATATATATTTTTTTATTTTTTGAAATTATTAATTGTAGTTTTATTAAATAATTAAACTTATTAATTAAATAAAGTGGAAATCAAATATAATGCTAAAAATTATAAAATTCAACTATTTAGTTAACAATTTAACTGTTTTGTTGAAAAATAGTTTTGTCTTATAAGAATAAGTTTTTTTAACTGAAATTTCAACTATATGGTCAAAAGTTCATGAATTTTATGATTTTGTGAAAACTCTTTGAGGAATACAAATCCATTATTAATTTTTTATTTGAATCCCCATGAATCCCTTTCATGGTGCCGAAAAACTACCCCATGCAAGTGCAATAGAATTTTCGGAATATTGCCCTTAATTATTAGTTTTTTCTGATTTTTTTCATAGATCCTTATTAACAAATAAATTGCAAGATTTTATGTAATTGTTAAACAATTTTTAATTGCTTCAATCATTTTTATTTATTACAACAATTTAATTTTATAGAATATCACGAATTAAGGGTATTTTTTAAATGCAGGGTGTACATTTAATATTTAATTGGCCAACAATTTCTAAAGAAAGCAGCAACATAAAAAAATAAATTCTTTATTTTTTGCAAACATAAGTCGTTTTTGTGAAATCCTTGGAAATATTTTTAAATTTCTGGAAAGTCTTTGAGATCCTTAAAATCTTTTCAAAGCATTTGCGAAATCTTTCTGAAATATTTGCATACATTTAAAGCCACTAAAATATTTGGAATCTTTGTGAAATCTTATAAAATTTTCTACAAAATTTTTAAATTGTTTAAAATCTTTTGAATGTTTTGAAAACTTTGGAATTCTTGTATTTATTTGAAATCTTTAGAAAATTTTTATTTTCTGAATTCTTTGCAATTTTGTAAAATCTTTTGTATTCATTTGAAATCATTGAAATATCAAAAATGTTTGCGAAATCTTTTTGATTTTCTTGTGATCTTCTAAAAAAAATTTAAATTGTATAAAACCTTTGAAATGTTTTAAAAATCTTTAAAATACGGTGTACTGGACCCATTTATAAATTTTGGGGATTCTTAAAATCTGTTGCAATCCTTATGGATTCTTTGAAGTATTTATGAAATCTTTCTGAAATCTTTTGCATTGATCTAAAATCATTACAATACTTAAAATCTTTGTGAAATCTCTTAAATCTTTTGGAATCTTTTACAATTTTTGTAAAATCTTTTAAATCCTTGGAATCTTTTAAACCTTTAAGATCTTTGAAATTTTTTAAAAATATTTTCTAAACAGTTTTAAAATTGTTTAAATTTTTAAAATGTTTTAAAATTTTTGAATTTCTTGTATTCTTTTTAAATCTTTGGGAAAATTTTATAAAATCTTTGAAAAATCTGCCTGAAGTCTTTTGTATTTACGAGAAATCTTTTATAGTTTTTGTGAAATCTTTAAAATCATTTGAAATCTTTAAAATATTTCTAAAACCTTTCTTCAATCTTTTTTTTTGTCAAAGATTTCGAGCTCGCTTAAAATCATTGTAATCTTTTTTAATCTTCTTAAATTTATTAAAGCATTTTGAAATCGTTAAATATCTTTGAATCGTTTTGAAATCATTGAAATCTAATGTACTGTACCCTTCTTAAAATCTTTGAAATTCTCGAAATCTTTTAAAATCCCTATGAATTCTTTTATGTATTTGTGAAATCTTTCTGAAATGTTTTGTATTTGTTTAAAATTATAGGAATATTTGAAATCTTTTGAAATCTTCTTCATTAAATATTTTAAAATCTCTAAAATCTGGTGTTCAGTGCTCTTTTTGAAATCTTTAAAATTCTTAAAATATTTTGAAATCCTTCTGAATTCTTTGAAGTATGCGTAAAACCTTTCTGAAATCTTTTGCATTCATTTGCAGTTATTGGAAAATTTAAAATATTTGTGAAATCTTATAAAATATTTCCAAAAAATTTGAAATCGTTGTCAATCGTTTAAAATCTTTGAAATATTTTAAAATCTTTGAGATTTTTGCATTCTTTTAAAATCTCTAAACAAAATTTATGAAATCTTTGACATATTTCTGAAATTATTTAAAATTGTTATGAATTATTCAAAATATTTGTATAATCTATTGTATTTGTTTAAAATCACTACAACATTTGAAGACTTTGCGAAATTTTTTGAACTCTTTCAAAAAATTTTGAAATCGCTTAAAATCTTTGAAATGGTTAAAAAATCTTTGAAATATGGTGTACTGAACCCTTTTTAAAAATTTTGAAATTCTTAAAATCTGTTGATATTCTTATGAATTCTTTGAAATATTTGTGAAATCTTTCCGAAAACTTTTGTATTGATTGGAAATTAATAAAATATTTTAAGTCTTTGTGAAATCTTTTGGAATCTCCCAAATTTTTGTCAAATATTTGACATCCTTGAAACCTTCGAAATCTTTGTTAAATTTTTGGATATCTTTTGAAATCTGTATGAAATCTTTGAAAGATTTGCGAAATCTTTTTTTAATCTTTTGTTTTTGCGAAACATTTCGTGATCGTTTAAAATCATTGTAATCTTTTTAAATTTTCTAAAATTTATTCAAGCATGTTAAAATCGTTTATTTCTTTGAATCGTTTTGAAATCATTGAAATCTAATGTACTGTACCCTTTTTAAAATATTCAAAATTCTCGGAATCTCTTAAAATTCCTATGAATTTTTTTATGTATTTGTGAAATCTTTCTGAAATCTTTTGCACTTGTTTTAAATTATAGTAATATTTGAAAAATCTTTTAAAACCTTCTCAAATTTTTTGAAATCGTTTAAAATTTTTAAAATCTTTATTAATTTTTAAAAGTATTTGTGAAATCTTTCTGAAATCTATTATATTCGTTTAAAATTACTAGAATGTTTGAAATGTTTGCGAAATATTTGGGAATCTCCTAAAAAAAATTAAAATATTTTAAAACCTTTAAAATGTTTTTTTGGAATCTTTAAAATATTTTGAAATCTTTGTAATTCTTTTAATCTTTGAAAATCCTTATAAATTCTTTCTGGTGTGTGTGAAATCTCTCTAAACTCTATTGCATTTGTTTTGAACTTACTAGAATATTTGGAATCTTTGTGAAATCTGATGAAATCTTCTACAAAAAATATTTTCAATCGTATAAAATCTTTGAAATGTTCTGAAATCTTAGAAATTCTTGTATTCTTTTGAAACAGTTAAGAAATCTTTGTAAAATCTTTCTGAATCTTTTTTATCTTCGAGAAATCTTTTTAAAATCTTTGAAATCCTTGAAATCTTTGAAAACTTTATGAAATTCTTCAAAATATTTGTAAAATCTTTTGTGTTTGTTTGAAACCACTGGGATATTTATAATCTTTGTAAAATCTTTTAAATTCTTCTAAAAAATTTTTAAATCGTTTAAAATCTTTGAAGTGTTTGGAAAATCTTGGAAATCTTGTGTACTAGACACTTTTCGAAATTCATAAAAGCTATTGAAATCCTTATGAATTCTTTGAAGTATTTGCGAAATCTTTCTGAAATCTTTTGCGTTCATTTAAAATCAATGGAATATTTAAAATCTTTGTAAAATCTAATGAAATCTTCAACAAAATTCTTAAATATCTTAAAATCTTTAAAATGTTTTGAAATCTTTGAAATTCTTGTACTATTTTGAAATCTGTAAGAAATTTTTAAAATCTTTTTGAAATCTTTTGTGTTTGCAGGAAATTTTGTGGAATCTTTTTAAAATCTTGTAAAATTCTTAAATCCTAAAAATCTTTCGAAATCCTTAAAAATATTTTTAAATGTATGAAATTTTAAAAATCTTTAAAATCTGGTAAACTGGACCCTTTTTAAAATTTAAAAAATTTTCGTAATTCTTGAAATCTTTTGAAAGCCTTATGAATTCTTTAAAGTATTTGTGATATCTTTCTGAAATCTTTGTATTAATTTAAAATTAAAAAAATATTCGAAGTGCTCGTAAAATCTTTTGATTTCTTCTAAAAAATTTTGAAACTGTTTAAAATCTTTGACATTTTTTGAAAATCTTTGAAATCTGGTGTACTGGACCCTTTTTCAAATCTTTGAAATCCTTGAAATCTTTATAAAATGTTTGAAATCGTTGGAAAAATCTTTTGGAACCTTTGTAAAATCTTTTAAAATATATTAGAACTTTTTGAAATCGTTTTAGGTTTATGAAATGTTTTGAAATCTTTGAAATCTGGTTTACTGTACCTTTTTTATTAAATCTTTGAAATCCTCTAAATCTTTCGAAAGTTCTAAAATCTTTGTGAAATTTTTGTGAAACCATTAAAATCTGGCATGCATGTCTTTTTTAAATATTTAAAATCCGCGAAATATTTGTTTTCTTGGAAAAATCAAGGAAATTCCTAGGTTTTCGTGGTTAAAAAAATCAAGGAGAATTCCTCAAGATCGCTAGACTCCTTTCAATTCAATGGCCTATTTAATGAATTTGGGGAGTGCATTTTTTACTTGAATTGTTTTTTATTGTTTAAATCATTTATTTTCGTTTAAATCAAATTTTTCAACGGAAAAGGCTAGAAATTCATACTTTTTGCTAGTTTTTTAAACAAGTATCACAATTCTAGCCGCAATATTAATTTTTCCAAAGGTACTAAATATAACACGTTTATTCAGCAACACTGTTCCGACCCAGGTCGCTGATCAATCTCTCTAGCAAGCACCTGAGGTGAAGAGCTTCACAAAGTCTTTATGTAAAGCTCTTCACCCGGGCCTATTAGCATTCAAGGTTTTCATTTTAGGTGTCACTCATTCGACAGACACTCTTTATCATAAATTTATTATTTTATTCAGGAGGCCATAACTGCAGTTCCGTTAGAGCTACATCAATCTATTTTTGAGACCTTTTATGATATTCACTCTACTTTAACTTATTTCGTGACAACTTTCAACTGTGATACACAAAAACTGATCTGTTTAGATAAAACTAAAATGAAAAAATTTATGAGTCAAATTTGTTGATAACTAACAAGTTTAAACAGCCATATCTTCAAACCTATCCGAAGTGTAACCTACAATATTTTTTGACAGCTGAAAGTAGTAATTTTTAAAAAACAGAATTTTTAAAACCTTTTTTAGATATTTTAAAACATTTCAAAGGGTTTTAGTTATCGCAAGATGTTTTCAGCGAAGTTTATCGTTCCTGTTATACATGAATGTAATTTTAATGCATAAGAGTAAGTTTAAAGGTCAAAGTAGGTACAATTTGAAGATGTGAAGTCCATGATATTTGCCTGACAGTTCAAGGAGAAAGATAACAATGCTTCAGAGACAACTTGTCTGGCGGGTATAAAGTACTACTATATACACCCATGGAGGATTTTCCTTTTGCATAAAAATCTGGGAGTGTGCCTTCAAGCTTGAAGCAAACGTCATGTAAGGGATGACAAACAAGTAAAATCAGAATGTTTGTTTTAAAATAGGAAAAAAGAAAGAATAGTTAAAACTCTTTTCTAGAGTTTCTAAGAAATAAATTAATTTAGTATATTTAAATATGTAATGCAAATTCTTAAAAGTTAGGGATCTGCTTAAAACATTTCTAATCTTTTATTCCGTTCTTCGATCATAATAAAGGAATGTACTAGTTTCGAAACCGTTAAAAATCATAATTTAAGGCTTCTCAGAAAAATGGACAGTTTCAACTCAGTTGACAGCCTTCCGAATTTCACACGTATTTTAATAGAAAAATTTGTCTATTGTTGAAATGTTATCCTTCTCAAAACTTTTAGTTAGATTTTTTTAAATTCTATATTTTTTAGATCAGACTTTAAACATGTTATCAGAGAAAGGTCACAAGTGCCCGGCACGAAAGTCGAAACAAAACTGCAAGAGAAAACTGGATACTACCCAGCCAACCGAGCGCGCCATCATACCAACAACACGGTCGCCTCACACCCGCGGTCGCAAGGTCTCGAGCGACAGGCAATAAGAATGGTGACCGCGCAGAACAATAGCGTCAAGAACAAACTCCCAAACAATCCAAAACTTTATTACTGAATAGTAAGTATTTTTCAAATATAAACTTATTTTAGATTTTAATCAAATCAAATTGAATAGGCTCAAAAAAATATTGCTACTCCTCTAAATCGAGTACACAACTGAGAACCTTACGTGTCAAAATCTAATTCAGCACTGACTCTTATTTCTCTTTTCATAGTTGTATTTACTGCCTTTTGTCAAAAAACCTTATAACTGTCTACCTGCCGTTTTCGACATCTATCCCTTATTTTGTGAATGTCAATTTCCGAAATTCAACTTATACGGCCAACCTTGTTCCGGATTCAAAACTTAAAAATGAAAGTCCTTGGTAATTGTTTTTTGAGTTTTTGATCCAATATTTTTAAAGGGATAAAAAAAAATTAATTCAACTGCACAGAAAGCTGGATACCGCGCAGCCAACCGAGCGCGCCATTATACCAACAACACGGCCGCCTTACACTCGCGGTCGTAAGGTCTTGAGCTAGCATCTTTAAAGGTTTAAAAAAAATCTTTGAAATAAATTCCAAAACTTTTCCTTGTAGAGGAATCATCCAGAACTTGATTCAAAATAATTTTTCAGTCCAATAGTTTAATCAAAGAATCATTAAATTATTGATCTGCATTTTAGAAATTACAGGAAAGTTTTATAATTAAACAATTTACCAAAAATCCGTTTTTTGTACATTTAACAAGAGGTACTTTGCTTGAATAGTATAAGTAGACATTCCTAGAAAATAAACAACAGCATATGTGTATAGCCCTACTTTTAAAT
>JAUELO010011728.1:0-11447 GCA_032357855.1 Amphibolips quercusostensackenii
TGAAATTGAAGGTTCTGGCGGTTACATATGCATTGATAAATAAAATTGTCTATTTCATAGTATTGCTTTTTTGTTATCAGTGTACAAAAAATAATAAGAATAAGGGAATTTCGTTTTTTTGTATTACTTTGAAGATATTCATTGAATTGTCTGTATAGATGCACAATGAAAGTTGAAATTCGTTTTGTCATAGTGATGCTCTTTTTTGTCATGAATGAGTAAAAAATTTAAAAAATGATGAAATTTTACGTCTTGGTACGCTATGCTAAATTCTTTTTAAGTCGTTTAATTTTCTTCAAAGATGGCTTAAATTTATAGTTTTAACACTTAGATGTGCATTGAAAAATAAAATGTGCTATGTCATAGTATTGCTTGTTTGTTATCAGAGTGTAAAAAATTAGAAAAACGAGGAAATTTTGTTGTTTTATACTACCATGCAGATTTTTATTGAAATCTCTATCTGGCTATTAATCAAAAATTAAAATTTGGTTTCTCATAGTCATTTTTTTTTGCTATTAATGGATGAGCTATTAAACGAATGAGGAAATGCCACGTTTTTGAACACTATGCTCGATTCTTTTTTGGTGGTTAAATTGTTTTTGAAGAGTTAAATTGTCTTGACACTTAGACGAGCATTGACAAATAAAATTTGCTATGACATAGTATTGCTTTTTTGTTATCAATGTATAACCAATTAGAAAAACGAAAAAATTTTGTTGTTTTATACCACTATGCAGATGCTCATTAAAGTCCGTATCTAGCTGCTCATTAAAAATTAAAATTTGATTTGTCATAGTGATGTTTTTTTTGTTATAAATCGGTAAAAAATAGACGAATGAGGGAAATCTACGTTTCGGAACAATATGCTTGATTCATTTTTAGTGGTTCGATTGTCTTCGAAGATGGCTGAAATTGAAGGTTCTGGCGGTTACATATGCATTGACAAATAAAATTTGCTATGTCATGGTATTGCTTGTTTTTTATCAATGTTTAAAAAATGAGAAAAATGATAAATTTTTGTTTCTTTATATCACCACATTGATGTTCTTTAAAATAGCTATCCAAAATGTGCATTAAAAATTGAAATTTGCTTTGTCATAGTGATGTTTTTTGTTCTCGTCAGTGGGTGAAAGATTAAGAAAACACGAAAAATCCACTTTTTGGATAAATAAAAATAAAAAATAAAATATTCTCTTTTGATGTGTTCTGTTTTTTCTTATTTTCCACAACTACTTAACAGATTTCGAAAACCAAATTCAAATCAAGTGAATATGCAAATATTTTCAAAACCATAAAAGCGTCAATCTTCTTATAAATTTTTGGGCGTGGGCACTTTTTTCATCAGTTTTTTTTGTTGGCATTGACATGCTCTTTAAAAATTAAACACTTGACAACTTTTTATCATGATCAAGAGCAAAGTCAAGAATTAAAGGAGGCGTCAGAATATTGTACTCATGTCTAGTATTTACATATTTTACACACATGTCTCTAAATATGTAGGCAGCTCTGAGCAAACGTGCTACTGCATACTCATAAGCCATCAACATCTCTCTGGTTAGCGTGATAGTCTTTGCCATGATTTCCTAACTTATTAACAAATTCTCGTCTATGCAAATGAACATCACACTTTATAACAGTAGCTATGAGCTATCAAATACTAACACTGACATAAAATTACTTTCTTGACCTCAAAATTTTAATATTTATTAATTAATATAGGAAATATTTCTGCTGAAATAAAGTGAAGAAATTATTTTTAAAGAACTTTTTATGAACACTTGTTCTTTATAAGGGGTCATCCATAAACTACGAAATGTTGAATCTTTAAGAAAAAAGTTTATATACAAACCAAAACATGACTTTTTTACCATAAATGATGAATTTCCTACCAAAAGACAAATTTTTAAGAAAATAGTGAAATCTTCAAAGATATAGATGAACTTTCAACTAAAAAAAGATTAATGTTAGACCAAATAGTTTATTTTTAACTAAAAGGGATTTCTTGTTACGAAAAATTAAAGAGTCAAAATTTTTAGTTTAAAAATCAATTTTAAAATAAAAAAACTTTTTGAACTGTTAAAGCAGATCGATTTTCAAATAAAATTGCGAATCTTTTCCAACAACAAAATTAATTTTCGATAAATGAGTTCCTCCTAAAACATTATTTTTCAACTAAGATGAATGCTTGTCAAAAATGTAATAGGTAAATCTTCAACGAGAAAATTTTTGAAGTATGTCGAATGATAGATCTTCAACAAAAAAAGTGAATTTTTTAACAAAGTAGTTGAATTTTCAGTCAAAAAGATTTTTATTTTAAACCTAACATTTGTTATTTTCATAAAAAAAGGTGAAGTTTTTACCAAAGGAGGTAAATTTTGAAATCAAAAAGACGAATTTTCAAAAAAATGGTTAAATTTGTAACCAGGAAAGATTTTTCAGTCCACGGTAAAAAAATTAAGCAAATTGTAATTTGAACAAAAAAATTATTTTTAATACAAAACAAAAATTTGAAATAATAATTATTTTTCTTTATTTGCTAATTTGCTCAAAGGTTATATAAAAATAATTTTCGTATATACTCAAAAAAATTCAAAAAGTTTTTTGAAGATTTCAGATATTTCGAAAAAGTATCTAGAAAATTTTCAAAAATTTTTTTATATTTCACAGGATTTTACAAAATATTAGGGCAAATTTAAGTAGTTTAAAAGATATTTAAGACTCTTTAACAACTGGACAAAATTTAAGAATATTTTATAAATGTCCGAAAATCTTTCCAAGTTTAAAATTATTTTTAATCTGGTCAAGATTTTTAAAAATTCTAATCATTTGGAAATATTTGTATTATTTTATTTTGCAAAAATTTCACTAATTTAAACAAATTATTTTTAATGAATGTTTTGTAATATTTTTAAATATTTTTCAAAAATATATGCTGTAAAATAAAAAATTATGAAAAAGTTTCGAAGAAATTTTTAATAATTTTCGTAGCCTTTTAAAAGCTCTTAATATCTATTAAACTTAGAACTTTTTCTAAAGTTTTGCTTACCTTGCAAAATTGAAAAATTTTGCTCTGAAATCTTTTACATTCTTTTTTGAAATTTCAGAAAATCATTTGAAACGTTTTTAAATGTTTTTAGATATTTTCGTTAAATAAATTCATTAAAAAAAATCATTTAAATTTTTTATAAAATCGTAACGAAAAATTCAAATTTTTTTTATTTAAAAATATTTATATTTTGCTTAAAATGTCTTGAAATCTTTTTGAGTTTTAAATAATTTTTGAATCTTTCAAACACTTCTAAAACTTCGAAATATCTTTTGAAATAATTCAGAGTTTTTAAAATATTTTTGTTAATTTTGCAAAAATAAGAACATTTTTCAAAAATCTTCCAGATTCTTTTTCGACATATTTTAAAATCACCGAAGCTTAAAATAAATGTTTTAAAATTGAACCGAGAAAAAATGGACATCAATTTTAATTTTACCAGGAAATCGATTGTCGTCACCGGTAATTTTTTTGTTACCGGTACCAACAATATGTACCCTTCGAAAATAATTAAAGAAAAAAGCTTAATTTCAATTTTTCCTGAAATCTTAAGATAAATATTTCATTATCTTAAAACCTACAAAATACTTAGAAAGAATAAAAAAGATTAATTTTTCGTTAAAATTTTTTAAAATCTTTGATTTTATATTTAATTAAATGAAATCTATTAAAGTTTGAATCATTTTTGAATCTTTTCAAAATATCTAAAGAGCTCTTAGACTAAATCAAATTTTGTATACAATTTTTTAATCTTAAAAAATTTCTTATATTCTTTTTCAAAATTTTATAAAATTATTTGAAATTTTAAAAAATATTTTTTAATTATCTCTAAAATTCATTTTTCAACAAACAAATTCATATGAAATTTTTCCATGAATTTCAAGAAAACTTTTCAATTCTTCTGCAAACTTTAAAAATTCTTAAAATGTATTTTAAAAATTTTAATTATTTTTTTATAAAGACAAATTTTTAACAAAATAATTGAATCTTCACCTAAAATTTTTTGTGTCAAACAGTTGCATTTTCAACCCAAAAAAGATAAAATGTTTACCAAAAGAGACGAATTTCATACAAAATAGTTTAGTTATTTAACTAGAATATTTTAATTTAAAAAAGTACATTTTGATCCAAATCGTCAAATTTTTAACCAAATAGATGAATCTTCTACAAAAAAAAAATAATTAAATCATTAAATCCGAAAAATATGAATTTAAACAAATAAATTTGGACAAAGTAATTGAATTTTCTACCAATAAGATAAAATCTTAACCAAGAATATTAATTTTCCACCTAGAAAGACGACTTTTTTAAAAAATACATGAATTTTCAACTAAAAAAGGTCCATTTTCAACAAAAACTGGAATAGTTAAATTTTCAGTTATAAGAAGAATTTCCAAGCCAAAAAAAAAAAATTTTTAAGCAAATTCCAGTTGAATTCGAACAAAAAAACATGGATTTTTAATAAAATTTTTAAATCTTAAAAAAAAAATTTTATCAAAACAATTGCATTTCTAACTGAAAACTATTCCAAAAATTAAAAACAATGTTTAAGAATAAAAAATTTGCTTTGAAATCTTTCAGGGGTTTTCGAAATTTTTTGAAATCTTTTGAAATTGTATGAAACTTTCTTAAAAATTAATTTATCTAAATAAAAAAAAAATTATAATCATCTCAGAAATCTTAAAAAAAAATCATTTTCTCAAAGCCTTTCAAAATTTTTTAAAAGTTTTGAAATGATCAAAAAATAACAATTGATTTA
The DNA here is from genome assembly GCA_032357855.1 of Amphibolips quercusostensackenii. Classification (NCBI taxonomy): domain Eukaryota; kingdom Metazoa; phylum Arthropoda; class Insecta; order Hymenoptera; family Cynipidae; genus Amphibolips; species Amphibolips quercusostensackenii. The sequence continues at coordinate 4,806 of JAUELO010011728.1, forward strand.
GAATATTTTCAAATGATTCTAATTTTAACTGAAATGTTTCAACAATTTTGCATAAATTTCTAAACCTTTTTAAAAAGTTACCTTAATCTTCCGGATTTTCGTTTGACAATTTCGGAAATCTTTTGCAATGTTTTGAAATATTCTTGAAAATTAATTATTTTAAATCAAAATAATCGACTGAATTTTCGAAAGTGTAAAGTCAATTGTGTGTAATTAAATAACAATAATATACCTATTTATTTTTAAATTCTTTGTATAAAATAAATTCTTTAGAAATACCTTGAAGTAACTTTAATTGTGGCTTGAAAATAAAAACAGATAAGAAAATTACAATAATAAATTTGACTGAATTGTTGACTACAGGCACATGCATTAAGATAAGATAATAATTATAGAGGCTCAAGTTATAAATAGAAAAAACGTCATTAGGCAATTTAAAAATAAAATTTTTAAATGTATTCATTTTAAACTAACGAATTTTCAACAAAAACATTTCGAAAAAAATTATGAAATTTTTACAAAAGAAAAATAAATAAAAATTTTTGACAAAATAATTAAGTTTTAAAAATAATTATTGGATTCATGACAGCATAATTGAAGCTTGAGCCAAATTGTTGAATATTCAACTCAAAAGCAGGAGAGACGGATTTTTAACAGCAGAATTTTCATCACGAAAAGTTAAATTTCCACTTAAAAGACAAATTTTCAAACAAAAATTTAAATTCTCAACCCACGAAGATAAATTTCCAACAAAAATGTAACAATTGATATTAAAAAAAATCCTATAAAAAAATTAACTATAGAATCAAACAGATACATTTTCAACCAAAAATGAAAAAGGTTAACTGCCAGTAAAAAAAAAACTTACAAAAAGAAATCAATTTTTGAAGAAAATAATCAAATCCTTCACCAAACAGATAAATTTTCTAAACAAAAAGACGAATTTTCAACAAATAAAGATTTTTTAGTCAATAAAGAAAAAAATTTCATTTAAATTGTTGAGATTTGAAGCCGAAAGACAAATTTTCAATCAGAAAATATCAATTTTTAATAAATAAGTTAAATTTTCAACCGAAGAGATAAATATTCAACTAAAATGATAAATTTTAAACCGAAATATATAAATTAAAAAACTAATTTAAAAAAAAAAATTTAGCAGAAACAAAATTTTAACTGAAATAATAAATTTATAACAAAAAAATGATTTTTGAAGAAAGTGGTTATATGGTTCATTATAAGTTGAATTATCAAAAAGTAGTTGAATTTTTATCTGAGAAAGATTTTAGTTAAATTTTCCACAACAAGATTTGAATTTTTAGCAAAAAGTTAATTTTCTAGCAAAATAGCTGACTTTTCAACAACAAAATTAAATTATTTTTGCTAAATTTAATTAATTATTAGGTCTTTTCCAATGAAAAAATGATAAATAGTTCAACATTTCAGAAAAACCGCAATTTTCTACAATCATGCAAAAAGAATATTATTAACAATAATAATTTGTTTAAACAATTATATTTTAATTATTTATTATTAATTAAATATCAAGGATAATACATTAGAATTGAAAAAAAAATAATGTCGACTGTAATGAATTGTTTAAACAATTATATATGTCAACTTAAATTAATTATTACCTCACTAAGTGAAAAGTTAATAATAAGTTTAAAGGTCCAGAAGAAGCCACAACTTTTTAGTGCTTATTCAAGAGAATATATTCATAAACAATAATGAATTGTTTAAACAATTATTTTTGTCAACTTGAATTAATTAATATCTGACTAAGTAGAGAGTGGACAAAAAGTTGAAAATTTCAAAACTAAACTCACTTATCTGTCATAATAAAGATAAAGATAATTATAAACAATCCTCATTTGTTTGAATAATTATTTTTGCTAATTTAAATTATTATGAAATCACCCAAAGGGAAGAGTAGAAAAATAGTTAATTAGCATTGTTTAAAATGAATATTATTAACAATGATGATAAATTGTTTACAATTTTTTAAAAATTTTAATTAATTATTTACCTTACTCTGATTGTAAATTGGACAAAAAGTGTAACATTTAAAAAAATATTGCAATTTTTTAGCATTATTCTAAGAGAATATTATTAACAATAATAATAGATCGTCTAAATACCTATTTTCAAATTAATAAGTATTAACTTACACAAATTGAGATTTGGATAAAAATTGTAAGTTTTTTGGAAAAACCGCAACCTTCTAACTCTATTCTAAGAGAAAATTGCTAAAAACAGTAATAAATTGTTTAAACAATTCATGTAATAAGTGTACCTAGCTTGCAAGTAATAAATTTTAGATAACAAAGCTGCAGCAATAATTTAGAGAACTAAACGAGACAAGATAAAAACGCAATATTTGCATTTTGGTATATAAGCACATTTGTTAAACTTTAAAGGCAGAAAAAAAAAGTTACTTACTGTTTATTAGCAAATTTTAAAAGAAGATTTCTTACAAGTCACTATGAAGTCAGTCATCTTTGCGTGGGCCATTGTTTTCGCCTTACTTTTTGAAATTTCTTCAGTTAGTGCAAAAGTAACACGAGGTAAATAAAGCTTGAATAAAAGTTTTTTTTATTTTATTTTTATTTTATGTACATTTTTAGCGATTATGACAATGTTTGTTAGCAAGTTTAAAAAAAAAAAATTTTCTATAAGTATTTATAAAACCTTATCATCTGCAAATGCTAAACCACGTACCCTCACTGTCCCAAGATCCACATCTTCTTCATCAAATAGGGCCATTCTCAGACACTTATCCATATAACAATTGTCTCTGCTATAACAACCTTATTATCTGCAAATGCTAACCCACGTACCCTTAGTGTCCCGAGATCCACACTTTCTGTGTCGAAGAGAACCATTCATAGACACTTGTCCATGAATGCACTAATTGACGCTCACATAAAAATTCTACCATTTACAAATGCTAACCCACGTACCCTTACTGCCCCGAGACGCACGCCTTCTTTGCCGAAGAGAGCCATTCTTAGACATATATCCCTGAATACAATAATTGACTCTGCTATAACAAACTTATCATTAACGAACGCTAACCCACGTACCCTTATTGTCTCGAGATTCAACTCTCCTTTGTCGAAAGGGGATATTCTCAAACACTTGTCTACCAATATAATAATTTACGCTGACATAACAACCTAACATCTGTAAAAGCTAACCGACGTACCCCCACTGTCCCAAAATTCACACCTTATTTGTCGAAGAGGGCTATTCCCAGACACTTATCCATGAATATAATAATTGACTCTGCTATAACAACCTTATTATCTGCGCACGCTAACCCATGTACCCTGACTGTCCCACAATCCACACCTTCTTTGTCGGAGAGGGCTATTCGCAGACACTTGTCCATGAATATAATAATTAGCTATGCTATAAAAACCTAATCATCTGCGAATGCTAACCCGCTTACCCTCATTGTCCTTAAATCTACACCTTCTTCATCAAAGAGGGTCATTCTTAGACACTTGACCACAAAATATAAATGTCAACTCTGCCATAACAACCTTATCCTCTACAAATGCTAACCCACGTACCCTTACTGTCTCGAGATCCACCTCTTCTTTGTCTAAAAGGGTAATTCTTAAACACTTGTCCATAAATATAATAATTGACGCTGACACAACAACCATACTATCTACAAACGCTAACCCACGTACCCTTAGTGTCCTGAGATCAACACTTTCTTCATTAAAAAGGGACATTCTTGGACACTTGCCCTTAAATATAATAATTGAAATTGCTATAACAACCTTATCATCTGAAAACGCTTACCCACGTACCCTTAATGTCCCGAGATCCACACCTTCTTCATCAGAGAAGCTATTCGTAGACGCTTGTTCGTGAATATAATAATTGACTCTGCTTCAATAATATTCTCAGCAGCAAATGCTTACCTACGTACCCTCATTGTCCAGAGATCCACACCTTCTTTATCAAAAAGGGACATTCTTGGACACTTGCCTTTAAATATAATAACTAAATCTGCTATAAAAACCTTATCATCTGCAAACGCTAACTCACGTACCCTTAATGTCCAGAGATTCACACCTTCTTCATCGAAGAATGCCATTCGTAGAAGCTTGTTTGTAAATATAATAAATAATTCTGCTTTAATAATATTTTTACCATCAAAAGCTAACCCACGTACCCTCACTGTCCAAAGATCCACACCTTCTTTATCAAAGAGGGCTATTCGTAGATTCTTGTCTATGAATATGATAATTGACGCTGACGTAACAAACTTCCGTCTGCAAACGCTAACCCACGTACCCTCACTTTCAACAAAAAAGATAATTTTGAAACAAATACTTAAATTTCGGTTGAAAAAATTATTTTTCAACTAGAAAAAAACGAACTTTCTATCAAGCAGTTCAATTTTCAACTGAATACGTATCAATAAATGTTGTACCAAAAAGTTAAATTCTCGAAAAAAAATTATAAGAAAGAAAAAAAAAAGTTTTAATCCATATAGTTGACTTTTCAACCAAGAAAGTTGGTCTTAAATAAAAAAAGATGAATTTTTAACAAAATAAATATTTTTTAACTAAATAGTTAAATTTTCAACAAAGAAGATTGATTTTCTACTAAAAAAGACAAATTTATAACTAATTACATAAATTTATAACACAATTGTTGAATTTTGAAACTGAAAACAAATTTTTTTTTAACGAAAATGCAATAGTTAAATTTTTATCAGAAAAAAAAATTTTTTTCAACAAAAAAATTGAATTTTCTTTCAAACAGGAGAATTTTCTATTAAATTGTTAAATTTTCCAGTCAAAAAGACGAGTTTTTGACAAAAAAGTTGAATTTTTATCCTCGAAATTTAATTTTTCAACCAAGTTGTTAAACTTTCTGTTTGAAAATTAATTTTTAATTAAAAACCAAACAAATTTTCAATTAATTACATAAATTTTTAACCAAATAGTTGAATTTTGGAACTAAAAAAGAAATTTTAAAACAGAAATTCAATTATTAAATTTTTATTACAAAAATTTAATTTAAAAAACAAAGAATTTTCTACAAAACAGGTGAATTTTTTACTAAATAGTTGAATTTTTTACTGCATTATTAAATTTCGGAGTCAAAAAGATGAGGTTTCTCCAAAAAAGTCGAATTTAGATTGCGAAAATATGAATTTTTCGAATAAATTGTTAAATTTTCAATTAAAAAAATTAATTTTTAAGCAAAAAAACACAAATTTGCAGCAGTATAGTTGAATTTTCAAACTAGAAAGATAAATTTTTAACCAAAAACGTAATAGTTACTATTTTTCAAAAATCAAAAACAGTTTAATTTTCAATCAGTTACATTTTTAATTAAAAAAGTTGATTTTCTACAATAAGAAAGGCATCTTAAACAAAATACATAAATTATCAAATATTTGAAGTTTTAAATAAAAAAGATCAATTTTCTATCAAAAATAGAAAAGTTAAACTTCCAGTTAAAAAAATTAATTTTCAACAACAAAAAGATAAATTTTTAACAAAAAAGATTTCTATCAAAGAGACGATTTATACTAAAATACGAATATTTTCAAAATATTTGAGACCAAATAGTTGAATTTTGAACCTAAAGGGTTATAGTTTACAAAAAAAAAACAATTTTTAACCAAATAGTTAAATTTTCAACTAAAAAACATAAATTTTTTACCTGAATTAGTATAGATAAATTTTCAACCAAAAAAAAGAAATATTTCAACAAAGTAGTTAAATTTTCGACCAAAGAAGTCAATGTTAAACTAATACGATGAAGCTTTAAATTAAACAAATGAATTTTTAACAAAGTAGATCGTCTTTCGACTAACTATTTCAATTTCCTACTAAATTGGTGAAGTTTTGTTTTTTAATTATTACAGATATGGAAATACGTTATGTAAAAAATTATTTTAACCATGTCCCCCCTCCCCCAATCCAAAAATACTTTGCTTAATTTATACATGGTCCCTAATTAATAAAAAGTCGAAATTTTATACATATTAAGAAGAAAAAAATACAAAATATTATTTATTGAAAAATGTTAATAAAAAAATTTCGTGCGTAGATTCGCCGAATTTCGGAGAGCGTAGATTGTAAAGATAATATTTTCAGCGTCTCTAGAGGCCTAGATAGTTCGTGAAAAAAATTAATGCGTCGATTTCGGGGACTTTTTACTACTTCCTTTTAGACAAAAAATCGCCAGACAAATCCCGGAATGTTTGCACTGAATTCCGGTTTAAATAAAAAAAAATATTAAATTTTTTTTATTACAAATTTTTTAATTAAAAAAAAAAATTGAAATGAAGCAAATACATTTAATTAATTTCTGTTTGATTTAATTTTCAGTGCACTTGCGTCGATGAGGCTCTCAAGGTTCGCTGCAGTCTACTTGATTCCTGCACCTATCAAATAAAATGTCTCTTCGTTGACATATTTAAAATTTATCCAGTATAATTTATTGTATTCTTGAAAAAAATGATTTAATTTTGTATAACAACAAGAAACCTCAATAATAAAGAATCAAATCTCTCAGAACATCTTCATTATTACCTGGCTACCTGCGTACAGTCCCCCCACTAAGCGGCTTCCCCTCATTGGGCAGAGGATAATGTTTAAGTGTGTA
>JAUELO010011736.1:0-11447 GCA_032357855.1 Amphibolips quercusostensackenii
ATCATCATCATCATCATCATCATCATCATCATCATCATCATCATCATCATCATCATCATCATCATCATCATCATCTTCATCATCTGATTTTTCCTTTACTGGCTGGTCATCATCATCATTATCATCTAACCTTGCCTTTACTGACTGAATCATCATCATTTGATCTTGCCTTCATTGGTTCAATCATCATCATCATTTGATCTTGTTTTTATTGGCTAAATCATCATCATTATCTAACTTTGCCTTTTCTGACTAAGTCATCATCATCATATATTAGCTCATTAGCCAGATCATTACGATAATCATCTGATATTGCCTTTACTGGGTGGACTACAGTAATGATAATCCAGCCAGTAAGGACACAATCAATGATGATAATGGTGCTATGGTCAAGCTTGCATCTCTTAGCTAGAGAAAATCGTAACGCGGCAGTTAAAAATGAACTTTAAGGGTAAAGGCTGGTACTATATGATGGTGTTTTCGGAAACTGAAAAATATTCTTGCCCATTTAACCTAAATTTACACCAAAACCTAAGGTGCCAGACCTTTTCTGCGGCCGGATTCGTTTCTAGCGTCAAAAAATCTACAAGATTTACTTTCTGTCATTTGTGAAACTAACAAAACCTTAAGCTTCACAGGCCTGTGTAATTATTCGTGTAGAAACTACATAGGTTTTTCATATCAATTTCATTGCGCTTAAACGTGAAAGATTATATTAATCTTAATATCAATTTTAGCAAATTTTAGTAAGTGTACATTTTTTCTTTAAAAATGACTCAAAAGAAGTATAAATATTTAAGCAAAACAACCTTGAAGCCAATTATCACTTAGATAACGCATATGAGATATATTATATGATCTGATGAAGAAATAAAATATTCATCAATTAAATTGTTAATCTAACGCTACATTCGTACATTAATTGAATTTTCTTCTGGAAGAAAAGATGAAGATTTTTTCTTCGCTTGTTCTGTTATTGGCGGTTTTCCTTAATGCTATTAGTGAGTATAATAATACAACATATTCATAATTTTATAAACAATTTTCAAGCAATACGCATATAAAAATTTGTGCGATTTAACGTACATTCTATTTGTATTGATACTATTTTTCAAACTTTAATTGCGTTTGTCTAATATAACAACAAATTCAGTATAAATTTTTTCTTGGAGAATCCATAATGTGTGTTTAAAAAATGGAATTCAAAACGTAAAAAAAAATTAAATTCAATTTTTTGGACCAAAACTGAACTTTTTAAAAGAAAAAATGTGATTAGCGGCTTTGCAGATTTTGTAGCAATGTTACAAAATTTAAAGAATGAAGTTGTTCTTGTAAAAGAGTTTGAATCTTCTTAGTTCATCTATTCTAAATTATTTAACCATGATTTGAAACAAAAAGAGAATCATTTTTAACAAATTATTTTCATTAATTTAGTTTGCATTCAGGCAAAAAACGAGTTTAAAAGAAAAAAAAAGAAAACCTCAAAAAATGCGAAAAGAGGGGAATAGGGGAAAGAGTGTGAAATCTGTGCAAAAGAATACACAAGTCAAACTTTTTCTCCGACTTTTTCCCTTTGTTGTACAGCTGTCTTTTAAGAACCGATTACACTGATTTTTGAAAACATATTTTTTTATTTAAAGTATTTTTGTATAATTTTGTTACAGAAGTTGGCTTTTTAAGCATGTGTTTTTAACAAAAACTGATTTAACGAAAAATTCTTCTCCTCCTTCTTTTTGTGCAATTTTTTTGCGTTAGCTGACATTTCTTAAGGTGATGTTTTAAAGATTTTTCAAAAATTAAATTCTCTTTTTCTTCTTGCAGAGTTAAGTTTTCATTTCGAGTGCTTACCTAATGGTGCCCCTATTGACGGTGTTCCTCATGGCAGACCTTCTAAATCTCCTGAAAAGTCTTCTTCTGCTGCGCCTTCTCTTCATGCCAGGTCCAGATCTCCTACTGACTTTCGTGCTTCATATGGCTTAGGTGCTCTTACAGTTAATCAACTTAAAAATGTTCGGCTTATTCCACATACAAATCCGACCCGGCGTTTTGAAATTCGGAGATACACTTTTCGTCGCGATCCACCAATTCTAGTAAAAGGAAGATTTCAGGACTTCGGGCCAATGTCAACCGAAGAACAAACTGTACTATCAACGTCTAGTGGTGACGTTTTTGCAATATTAGAGACAAACAGTACAGTTCTTCGTGGAATATATGCTATAAAGAATGGCGTTCGAAAACGGGTAAAAATAAACATGGAAAGTAGCGAAGTTAAAATAATGACAACAGAAGAAATCAAGGAATCTCCTTTAACGAAGGGTCATCCAATCTCGAGGAATTTCCGAACTATAATAGCAGACGACTCTATTTCGCAACATTAATCACATTTTTTTGTAATTTAGAGATAAAATATTAGCATGGCCGCAAAACTTTACTTTTAAATTTCCCTGCATTTTTGCTTGCGTACCATTAATATTCAAAGACCGGTTTTTTCAATTTTGTAATATTTTTAACTTTGAATCTTGTGTAATTAGAGTGGAACTATATTAAATTAAAATTTATTTGTTTATTTCAACCAGATAGAGAAAAGTTTTAAGCAAAATACTTGAATTATAAACAAAAAAATTAAATTATAGATTTGATGCTTTCACGATGATTCATTTTAATAAAAGGAGGTGTTTTGAGTTTCAATCGTGTGCAGAACTACGAATCATGCCATTTCATTCATTTCAAACAGATCCAATACCTCAAAAACTTTAAAAGAGATTTTAAGAAATCTGAAATATTTTAAAATAGTTGAAAAATTCTTCTAATGTTTGGCGTATTTTACAATGCTTCCGATGATTTCTCAAAGATTTGAAAAATTTCTAAAGATTTCAAATATTTATTAAAATTTTAAAGACATCATAAGATTGCAGAAGATTTTAAACTTTTCGCCACGATTTCAAGAGATTTAAATATATTTTAAAGATTTTTGATCCTTTACCAGAATTTTGAAATACTTTACGAAAGATTTTAGAAATTTTTGAAAAATTTCAAAGATTCCAAAGTATTTAAAAATATTTTACAAACATTAAAAAAATTTCAAATAATATTAAAATACTGAAAAAATAGAAAAAAATAAAAAAAAAATTTTAGATGTTTTAATAATTTCACTAATCTTGCAAATGATTTTTAATTATATTAAAGATTCCACGGAGATTTTGATGAGCTCATGAAGATTTAAAATATTTTCATAAATATTCAAAGATTTGCGAAAAATTGCATAAGATTTCAAAGATATTACAAAATTTTCAATATGATCAATGATTTTACAAAGGTTTCGAAGATTTTAAAAGATTTCAGAGATTTTAATAGAAGTTCTATAAAAATATTATAAATTCCTTGTAATTGATTGAAAATTCTTAAAGCTAGTGAAATCTTCAAATCTGATAAACGTTTGGAACAAGCTTTATAATAGTATAATATTAATATAATGTAATTATAAAGCTTTCAACATTTTGGGCTTGAAACATTTTAACTCTGACAAAAAGTGAATGTTATATATTCCGAGTACACTATTAGCAAAAAATCGGATCATAAATCGGAAGGGATATTATTTTTTTCTATTTTTTCAAAAAAATTTTCAAGATTTCTTCCTGACCACAAAATTTTTGAAGCCTATCCGCCTTAAAATTGGTTATCCTAGTAGACCTCTGTCAATTCCCTGAATCAATTGACCTTTGATATGATATTTAAGAGTCTCAACCTTAAGGTCAATTTCGTTAGCCAGCCTTTATAGACAAAAATTTACAAAATTAGAGAATTTTCAAAATCTTCAACACCACTTTCTTTTCAAGATTTGGAACTTCTGTGTACGACAGTTCGTATTCCTGAAAAAAGATATGCAATTTGTCATTATGACTCTTTTTTGAGAAAATGAAAAATTACTATAGTTATATCATTTTAAAAAATCTAGAAAACAAAGGAAAAACGAAAATTTTGAGCCAAAAAATGCACGATATAAAAAAGTCAAAAAAGAAAAACGTTTCTTTTTGAAAGCCCTACAAGATTTCGTGACAGAATTTTTTATTTTTTTGAAAAATCAAAAATTTATTTAGGTCGCACAAAAAATAGTGCGAAATGAAAAATCCCATTTTGCGGTCAAACTATGCATCACGTTTCTGGACAAACGAAACAAGCTAGACAAAAAAAGAATTCGACAAAAGTTATTTTCCCAAAAATTAGACACAAATTTTTCATTGGTCATTTTTTTATGAATCACGCAGTTTTTTTTTAATCGTAAAAAAATAACATTAAAAATAAAAAAATTAAATTTGTTGAAAAACGACACAAGGTACGAAAAATATCAAATGACAAAAGTTGTTAAAACAAAAAGGATGTACAAATATGTTAGAAATAATTTTAGATTAAACTAGAAGATTCTCCTTATTTTGTAAACAATAAGATTAGAAAGAATACTTTCTTATTATGATAAGAATGTGAACATTAAATTAATTGTTTACAAAAACGGCACCAGAGACGTAAAACATGAAAAGAAAAAACTTGCTCAAGCAAAAAACATCTACGATCGGCCTAGGAGAATCAGCATATAAAAATGGCCCCCGCATCTATCAATCCCATATTGGCACTATATATTGACATCTATGTGAATATCAAATCCTGCAAATTTCTACCTTAAAATTTTATTTTTCTTGGCATATGAAGAGGAAAGGTGAAATAAAAAAATTGGGTTTTCTCGGAAAGGGCTAAAGCGATTTTGACGAAAAAAATTATGTTTTGTTGGCCAAAAAGACAACTTTCAGAAAAAAGTTTGGATTTTTCTGGATAAAAAATAAGGGTGAAAAAATGCTTTCAAATTTCGAAAATATTTCTTGTGGTTATGTTTCACAGGTACACCCCCATTTTTTTCAAAACAAACCTTAAATTGTCTGCTTCAACATACATTTTTGTGAGATTTTTTGTGGTGATGCGTCATAGCTTAAAAGGACGACAATAATGCATGCCGAACAGCACACAGCACACCCTCGCTCCAGCCGGACACATCGAACTCCCCTGTTCGGTTAACACCTTATTAGTTCAATTAGGCGGTCGGCTGGAATAATGGTGCACTTGCATTTTAAGGAATCACTAAGTTTTCATTTCTTTTATACATAACGTTCTCAAAAACAAATGCTAATTTTTAAAACGTTACTCTGTAGTGAAATTACATTTGCTGTGATATCACGTGACACACCAAACGAAATAGTTAAAAAATATTCACGAAAGTTGGCAAAGAATGTTAGTATTCTATGCATACAAAGTATTTAAATAAGAATCAAATGCAGTTGGCCTATACAAATTAAAATTTCTAGAGTTATCACAAGGAGGTTGCAATACGATTCTGAACTCCTTATTAGGGTGCTTTTTAAATGAGTCCCCTAGCCTCTCACAAAACGGGGTACTTTTTAGTGTGTATCCCCTCGCCTCACACAAAACCGAATACTTTTTATGTAATTATTTTTTTTAATCTTCATCTCTGTCAATTTTAATTACTGGAACGTAGTTATTTTTCCTAAATACATCATTCAGTATTTCCGATGGTTTAAAAACTTTAAATAAGTATCTAGCATGAGATAAATAATACACTATTGCAGCAATATGAGAGCAACAACCAACAGTCCGTTTTCCATTGGCACATTCGCATGTGTGATGCGTCAAACCAGAAACACCAACGCTTTCAGGCCTATATATCTCAAAAAGCATCTGCATGCTGTGCGAGAAATATGACGAGATGGAGCTTTCAATTTGAGTACATTTGACTGGTCTTTAACGTACTAAATCTTCAGTTTCCCATGTTTATCCACCATGTCTGCCAAATATAATATCGCTTGGCTCAGCTGGTATGAACCAGTGAATAAGATCTTCAAATCTCTTTCTTTCATTATTTAGATATCTAAAATGTCATCGGATTTAACACTTTTAAAAGGTAACTTCCGAGGAAGCCAACTGTTTTCTTCTACCTCAGTCGCCAAAGTATTCTGCACCTCTTCTTGATTATGTATTCTCTGCAGATTTTCATCGAAAGTGTCATCGTCAGAATGAAACCTTTTTCCAAAAAAGTTGTTCAGAAACGACGCGATTCTGAAATAAATCCCAATTTTCGGTATGAGCTTATTGTCGACTTTATGATCCAAAAGGCGATATTTTTGTTCAAGTACACCGTGTACGGATTCAACTGCCCAGCAAACTTTAGTGACAAAACAAGACTCATTGGATTCTTCCGTGGACAGTTGTTTCCCCTTGCCTTTTAGGGCAGTCGTCAAGACTTTAAAATTCTCATCCTCTAATTTTTCTTTTACATCACGGAAACCGCGATCAAGGATAAAAGCGTCACCTTCTCTTAGAATTTTGCGCAAACTATTTGGATCGTCAATGACACTTTCCAAAATTCCTGTATCATTTTCGTTAGCATAATATGGTGGAAGCATGTCAATAACATAACCGTCAATTGTGCACACAGTGAAAGGTTTACAAAGAGGAACTTCTTCTACCCAAAGTAAGATTTCCTCTGATATTGGTTGTTGGTGCTTTTTTGATGACGAGCATACGTGTCATCGCAAATCAAAAATAAATTTTCATTCAGATTAAATAATTTTTTTGCCATTTCGGTTGTGTGGTTTAAATTAGGTCATCTCTAATGACAGAACTTATACCGAAACAAAGTGGTAAAACGTCATTTTCGAAAGATTTTATAACACTGTTAGAATAATCTGAAACAAGATGTTTATCCTTTAATTGTAAGATCGAAGCTGTCATCTTATTAGAGTTTCCTGTCCTTAACTTAAAGAGGAAGATAACGAGTGCTTGGATTACCGAACGCGATTGACTGTTTCGCAGTGTAATCATCATATATTTAATAATGGCAAACTTTCCCCAATCTAATGCCCGTGAAAACTGTTGACTGTTTTTCCGAAATGCTATATTCGCCGACTTTGTCCAATAATGACGAATCACATTTTATAGACAGAGTTTCCATCATTTTAGATAACTCTAAAACTGAGAAACTTGTATTAGATTGTACCCTTAGGAGTCCAAGATCATCTTCATAAATTCTATTTTTTATTAAGTGACTTTACAACACCGATTTTCATCTGGTATATAGATTTTTTTCTTAATATATGGTGCAATTCAAGCTTTTTTAGGAATCCTAGCCAGATTTCTAGACAGTGAACAAATACAACAACATTTGTGCGTAGCCACAAGTCGCTGGATAGGAATTTTAATACATTCCTCATTAGTAATTCCTTTCTTTGGTCCGGATTTAATATCAAAGGATAGATCATCGGTTTTAGATTCAAAGGGAGGGTGTTTTTCCGTTCCAGGCTTAGCATCTTTGCCAGGATTCTTTTTGTAAACGCAAAATCGACATGTATTACATAAAATGTCATTAGCTACTATCATCCGCATCAAAAATGAAGAAAAATCATTTGCTTAATTTTCATTTTCACATGTTTCTTTTTATCCGTTACATTTCTTAAAAATGCATCGCACCTAGCACACCTTTACTTTATTGCTACCGTCTTAAGCATTGTTAAACCACAAAAAACAAAAAAAACAGAGCTTCAAGAGACAAGCAGTGCGAATAATTAAATAAATAAATACAACTAATCAAAAAAAGAAATGTTTTCTAGCTTTAAGGATGAAACGCTCGGCTTTAAGGCCATGTAACGAGTGGGTCACGAGACTAACCTAGTCCTAAAATTTTTTTCCTAACTTTCGGCTGAACGAACTAAAATTTGTCTCTGAAAGTTCATGAAATGAAAAAGGAAGCAGTAACGTTTATGTCTATGCTTCTTTTCGGTTAAAATTAAAAAAAAAATTTTTTTAGGAAAATAAATTTGCCTGATATACTAGTACTTTTCTTTCCCGACTGTTTTCACACGAAATGAGATATCGTGTTGAAAATTTGGCACAAAAAACATAAGGCACGAATGACGGTGTCTCTGGTCCTAAAAATTTAGAATTGTCAAAAAAGTTTTATTTTAATTATACATTTGGAGAAATACCGACCGTGCTACATAACACTGCAAGCAATTTTTAATTTTTCCAATGGTTCAGTGATGAGTCTTGTGTCTATTTTTAAGGGACTAAACGTCCAACATTGGTCACGAAATTTATACACAAATAGTGCAAAAACCAATGTTTGCACTTCAAATGCAAAAAACTAATTAAGAGTGTGTACATACGTCTCTGATATACACATCAGCTGTACATTTAAGGTTATGTTTGTTTTAAATCAAATTTAAACGACGGTTATATTTTCGGTAATATTCTCCTCAGGTGGCAGCACCGACCCGGGTGCTAGACCCTCTGTCAATGAGATACGAATTTCAAGAAAATAAATTTTGTAAATAAGTAGAAAGTGCCATTTATACCTTGAAAACATCACAAAATATAGGTTTCAAACTTTTTTATCAATATTTATCATAAGGCAAACGTAAAAGGTTAATAAATCCTTATTTGACTGTCACTTGCAAAGTGAGTTACGTTATATTTAATTATAAGCAACGCATACCTAGCACCATACTGCATTTAGGCTCTAATTGACAGAGGGTCTAGTACTCGGCTCGGTGCTGCCATCTATTAGAAGTTTTGCATCACGAACCCTATTCTCAAAGTACAAAGGACATTGGTACAAATGTGTCGGTCAACATTTATTATTTTTATAATAAAAGTTTTTCCTTCCTCAACTCTATGCTTTGCCACACAATGTCCTTTTACATTTATTAACATTTCCCTAGATTTTTTTCGCTTTTTTTAAAACTTTTATTTTTAAATATGGTCACGTGGTGCACTCGTTATATGGCCTTAAGCAAATAATCAAAAAATAGTTTTGTAAAATGAAAGATTGAAGGTGCATCTCTAATCGTACTAGGTAATTTGTTCCATAGACGTGCTCCTGTAACTATGAAGGATCTTTGCAGCTTACAGGTTCTATGTATCGGAACTGTGAGGACCATTTTTCTTTCACGAAGCCTAGACTGAGCGGGTTGATTGTTATCTCTGATTACAAATAGTTCTAAAAGATACTGTGACGTTTGACTACGAAAAAGATTGAAAAGTAAGTTGCCCATAAAAAATGGTCTTTTCTTGGCCACATTTAAAAGTCCAACCCTTAAGCGATATAAAGTTCTGTGTTTATATTTCGGCAAGTCATAAATGAAGCGAATGCATGTATTTAGTGCTCGCTTAAGTTTAAAAATAAGTTCATTCGTCATGTCATCGTAAAAAATACTCCCATAATCGAAATACGGGAGAATTAAGCTCTTTTCCAGAAGAATCCTTGTAGCCGTGGGCAAGGATTCCTTATTTCTTTTACGCTGTTGCAACACCGTGACAACCTTTCTTGAAATGCCAACTACTTGCTTACCCCAAGAGAGAGTGCGGTTAAGCATATAACATAAATCCCTTACAACTTCAACAAATTCAATTTCAAGGCCATTCATTTAGAGTGAAGGGAAAGTCCTTAAAGTTTCTAAGGACAGGGAAGGGAGTCGGCCCGATAATAATTGCTTTAGTCTTAGTCGGATTAAGTGCTAGCCCATAATTCTGTGCCCATTGTACTACTAAAGCGATGTCCTCCTGAACCAATTCCAGCATACTTTTAAGGGAGGCAATTGGGCCTAGCTCATTCAGACCATTCGCCTCTGCTACTGACTACTTGCAGGGATGGATTTGTTAAGTATGATTAAAACTACGCCGTAGTATTGGGAAAATTACAGTACGGCATTATAAGGGAGGAGACTAGCTTAATTATTAATTCAGTAGATAGAGAATTCTTATTAAACTGATGCTTCCAACCTCTTTATATCAGGGTAATGTAGATTACCCTGTATGTGTGATGTAGGTAATATTAAAATAATTCCTACATTATGAGCACTACTGATAAAAGGTAAGACCATTCTATTTACTTGCACTCGTCGCAAAGAAGCAACGTCTAGGTTATTGATATACCTAAAACTATCAAAAATTAAAGCCTGAGTCTTAAGTGGATTTAGCTTAAGTTTACTAGCCTTTGTCCAATGACAAACAGCCTTAATATCTTGATTTATTAGGTCAATAATGCCACTAACTTTATCCGGCTTACATCGCATATAGATATGTAGATCATACCCAAATAGCAGATGAATGCAGAACTTTATCATCGTGCATAAATCACTAGTGAATAAAATAAACAGTAGAGGCCCAAACACTGACCCCTGGGAAACTCCTGAACCAATAATACCCCATCTAGATCTTTTCTTCTCCAATCGTATTACATACTGTTCACGAGCAAATAAATACGATGCTATCCACTTAAGCACAGATGACGAAAACACATCGTTTGTTAGTTTAGACAAGAGAAGCATATAAGGGACCATATCAAAAGCCTTTGTAAAATCCAATAGAACCATAATTGTCACCATTCTCTTATCAATACACAAACGAATGTCATCGATAACACTGAACGATGTGTGCCTACTATATCCACTCCTATAGCCAGATTGACATGAATTTAGGATATTTTCTTTTTCCACATAGTCTATTATCTGACTGCAGAGGAAACTTCAATGAAAACAGAAGTTTGCAGCGAGTTTTTAAAGAGATTAAGTAGGTGTGAAAAAATAATAGGCAAGACTTTAATTATGTAACTAATTATTTGACCATCTTCCCCTTTCGCCTCAGTTTTAACACTCTCTAGGCTCTCAACCAGTGTAAGGGGAGATACATATCTCCCCTTATACTGGTCCGAAGTAGAAATGAGTATCGTCAAAATAAAAGTTAAGGAGATTATATAACCAGATTGTGGATACACTATACGAAGAATCACCACAAATGGAAAGAAAGTGAGCATTTATTTCATCAATCGTACTGAAAATAAATTATAACAAGCTAAATTGACGTTAAAACCCTTCGATATAGGGTGCTTCAGCCAATTGGGGGGGGGGGGGGCATCTTTTACCCGGCTTGTTTCACGTTTTCCGGATTTTCCTTAGAAACAGGCGTTTTTAGCGCAAAAATAATTCCATAAAAAAACATTCGAAATCCTTTTCTGCATACAAAAGGTTATATTAAATATTGCCATGAAGTGAGCAGTTTGCCTGGAAAATTGGAAAGATTGAACATTTTTAGAACGTTTTTCTTTTTTACATTTATGAACAATTGCCTAGGTGAAAACGAGTGCAGTTTATTGTTTTGAGAATAGCTGAAAGTAATCTATTCTGCAATGTCAATAATTTTTCTGTAGCTATATTATTTATTCAATACTGCAAATTATTTTCACAATTTTTAATGCTTAATTTGAAGAAGTTGGGTCTTTCGCATATACTTTTTTATGTCATAACAACGCATCTACAAATTTTAAAAACGGCCTTTTTCTGGACCTATGTCAAAATCGTCGGAAAATCTGAGTCGGGGGGGGGGGGGGA
>JAUELO010011743.1:0-11446 GCA_032357855.1 Amphibolips quercusostensackenii
GTTTTCCCCTCATCACTCAACAAAGTGAAGTTAGCTGATGGTAGAAGTGAAAATACCTAATTAAAAAATGCAATAAACGGCTATTCGTAGTGCTTTAGGAGTCAAACAATTTATCCTTACGACTTTTTTCGATAAAAAAAAATCATCATACACGGAAAAAATAGTTGGCTGTAGCAACAAACTAGTTCGCTGTAGCAACCTAGAATTCTTGGTTAGATTTTACCAAGAGCATTCTTTGTTTCAGTTATAAACCAGGGGTTGGTAAAGGTTGGTATTTGTTGCAGTTACCAAGCCCGTCTTGGCATTCTTTGTAGAGGTTTTGATTGTGAGGTTATGATGCACCTTTATATACATGCCAACGAAATTGTCGAGCTCGAGGTACTACAAGGTGAGCTCTATAAAAATAGAGAATAAGGCACTATCAACTTTAGGGAGTAACACCAAGAAATCAAAATCTCACTAACACTGAGCATTGCACCTGATACGCCGACTCGACTAATGCACACTAATACACGAGCGGCCATTTACCAAGCCTTACCAATTGGCTTGGTAAACTTTGTAACAGTAACTAACTTTCTTTGTTGCGAGAGAAAATACTAAAACCAACCAAGAATTCTTTGGTGCTACAACAAACCATTTTCT
This sequence comes from Amphibolips quercusostensackenii, assembly GCA_032357855.1. NCBI lineage: Eukaryota > Metazoa > Arthropoda > Insecta > Hymenoptera > Cynipidae > Amphibolips > Amphibolips quercusostensackenii. The sequence continues at coordinate 643 of JAUELO010011743.1, forward strand.
TCCGTGTAGTAACAGCATTTTCAAAATTCAAAAAAAAAGAAACAAAAATCAAAATTTTAAACCAAACAACGCACGATATGAAAAATGTCAGAAGATGAAAGACTTTTTTTTTGAAAACCCTGCAAGATTATCATAAAAACTTTTTGAATTTTCTTAGAAAATCTAAAATCCAAATTTTGATCGCACAAAATTTAATGAAAAATAAAAAATGTCATTTTGCAGTCACACTGTGCAAGATACGAAAAAAGATTAGACAAAAATGGTGCATCTAAAAAGATCTACAAATTTGTTACTAATTACTTTTTTATGGTGAGCAAAGTTTTTGTTTTATTGCTAAAAATCAACATCAAAAGTAAAAAAATTAATTTTTTTGACAAATGACACAATCTAAGAAAAAAATAAATGAACAAAAGTTGTTCATCCAAAAAAGTCATTCGTTTTTTGATAAGATACGTAGTTTTTGTTTTAATCGTGAAAAATAACATTAAAATAAAAAATAAAAAAATTTTGAAAAATGACGCAAGGTACGAAAAAAATTAATAGACAAAAGTTGTTCACCCAAAAAAAGATCTGTAAATTTGTCAATGATAATTTTTTGATGGAACGTGTAGTTTTTGTTTTAATTGTGAAAAATAGAATTGAAAATTAAATTTTTGGACAAACGACACAAGGTAGGAAAAAAGATGTATAGACAAAAATTGTGCAACCAGAAAAGATCTACAAATTTTTTATTATTTACTTTTTGATAAGGTGCGTAGTTTTTTTTAATAAAGTCAAATCAAAAATCAAATAAATTAAAATTATTTTGAACCAAATAGAATTTTCAAAAGATAAGTTTTCAACCAAAAATGTAATAGTTAAATTTTTAGTTAAAAATGTTTATTTTCACACAAAAAGTAATTTTCAATAAAATATTTTATTTTTTTAACCAAAAACATGACATGACAAATTTTTGTATTTTTTTCAAACTTTGACCTTTGCGGTAGAATATTAAACTTCTTGGTGACTATTAAAATGAAAATTTCATTAAAAATGCAAGTTTTGGTTGAAAATTCGGGACCACTGAAAAATCCCAAAAAATAAAGTTCCCGACACTGAATAATTCCCGAATTAGAAAATTCCCGAATAATAAAATTCCCGCATAATAAAACACTTAAATTTTTTAATTATTTGTAATCGGGAATTTCATAATTCGTCAATTTTCTAGTTCGGGTATTTTCTGTCGGCAATTTTATTATTCGGGAATTGTCCAATTCGATAATATTATAAACTGTTTCGAAATTTTATTATTCAGGAATTTTACAGTGTCGGGAATTTTATTTTTTTCAGAATTTTTCAGTGGTCCCGAAAATTCATGTATTTTGTTAAAATTGATCTTTGTTGTTAGAAAATTAATAATTTTGGTTGAAAATTAATTTCTTTAATTGAAAATTAGTTTTTTAAAATTTGAAATTAATTATTTCAAATAAAAGTTTAACTATTCACTTTTTTGTCAATAATTCATCTTTTTTGAACGAAATTAAATTTTTTGTTTGAAAATTCATCCGCTTGGTTGAAAATTTAACTATTGGGTTAAAAATCCACTGTATAGGTTGAAGATTCATTAATTCTGATAATGTTTGAATTGTGTTCTTAAAAATTTACCTATTTTGTTGAAAATTCGTTTTTATTTGTTGAAAACGAATTTTTTAAATTAAAATTTTAACTATTTCAAGTTTGCTTTCACATTTATTTTCTTCATTGAAAATTCGGATTTTTGGTTAAAAATTCATTTCTTTGGTTAAAAATTTAACTATTAGGTTTAAAATTCCTTTAAAAATTCATGTATTATGTTAAAAATTATTTTTTATTTATGGTGGAAGTTGATTTTTTTTTGTTGGAAATTTATTTCTCTGATTGAAAATTTATTCATTTTATTGAGAATTCGTCTTTTTTACTTGAAAAATCACTTCACGTCCTTTTTAGGTTTAAAATTCAATTATTTTGGTAGAGAATGCATATTTAATGTTGTAAATTGAACTTTTCTTTAAAAAAATTCCTCTTTCAAATTTGAAAATTAGTCTGCTTTTTACACTTTTGGTTGTGAATTCCTTTTTTTTATCGAAAATTCATCACTTTAGTTGAAAATTTAACTAATTTGTTGAAAATTAATTATCTTCCCAGATTGTGTCAGCTTTATCAACATTCTTCAGTGTAATAAGAGATGAAATTTTAATTTTCTGATCCGTTGTTTAGTTTCAATTTAATTCTTTCCCAAACTCGAATGTTTACTATTTTCAACGGAACATTTTTATTTTTAACTAAAAAAATTAATTTTCAACTAAAATTTAAACAAAATTATTTGGTTGAAAATTCATCTTTTAGATCAAACATTTAACTATGTGGTTACAGATTCAACTATTTTCATGAAAAATTAATAATTTTGTTTAAAATTCAACTATTTTGTTAAAAAATTATCTTTTTTGTTTAAGAATTTAATTACATTGAAAATTCTTCTTTTTCATTAAAAATTTATCTGTTTTGATAAAAAAGTTATTAGTTGAAAATTTTTCTTTGTAGGTTGAAAACTCAACTATTTAATTAAAAATTTGTTTGTTTTTTTTTAATTGCAAGTTCAACTATTTGGTTGAAAATTCATGTTTGTAGGTCAAAAATTTACATATTAACAAATTCAACTATTTTGATCAAAACTTAATTATTTTGATGAAAATTCCACTATTTTAAAGAAATAGTCGAAACTTGATGTTCTTAGTTAAAAATTTAATTACTCGGTTAAAAATTTGTTTCTTTTGCTAAATTCTAAAGTTGAGATCAATTTTTAATGAAAAACATTAATAACTGATAATAAAATTGAGTGCTGTTTGATAGTTGGGTTTGGATTCTTAGTCAAAAAAAGAAAAAAAAATTCTCTAGTTTACTAGATTCAAGAACAAAAAGAACAAAAGCTTTTTCACCATAAATTAAAGTCTTTTTTGGCAATTTAGTTCCGAAAATTGACGTTTTTGAGTTTAAACTTTTTAAAAATTCATTTTTGGAAATATACTTCCCCTTTATTATTTTTGTGTAATTCTGTTACACAATTTGACTTTCTTGGCGTTTATGTTTTTAAACATTATTTAATAACATTTTTTCAAATTTACTTTCTAAATCTAAATCAGTTTTTTTTTTAATTAAAAGAAGGTTATTGAAATGGAAAATGGGGCAAACAGGAAAGATTAATAAAAAGCATGATGGTGTAAAATTAGACTGAAATAAGAAGAAGGCAACTTATGAAATTTGTCAATAGACGAAGTCACTTGATCTTCCACCAACACAGCATATTTAGAAGTTCCGGCTTCAAAATGAAAAAACAAAAATTATTTACACACGTACAATCAATTTTTGTTAAAATTATTTACTCCAAATCATCAAGCTTGTGCGTGCTGTTTTTCGATTTACGAGGAAAAATCAGTTTTATTACAAAATAGAAATTTGGAATAAATATTTATTTGTTTAAAGTTGTTGTTCACTTGATTTCGAACTAAAATTAGATTCTATGATTTGAGACCAAGAAAAAAAATATTATCAGTTTATTTTCAAAGTTGTATAAATATAATTTTTTCAAGATTCTGGAGAAAATTCAAAAAGTGCCTTAAAGATTTCAAATGTGTTGAAAAAAAATCTAAAAATTTTTGTTAAAATATTTTTATTTTACATGATTTTATCAAGTTTTTCGAAAAATTCGAGTCATCTCGGGAATACGGATGTTTACTTTTTCGGGAATTTCACAGTGTCGAAAATTTTATTTTTCGGGATTTTTCAATCGTGCCATGTTTAGAAATCTTTTGAAATTCGTTGAAATCATTTGAACTTTTCTTTAAAAAATAATTTTTAAGAATAAAAAAATAATTAAAAATTTTCCCAGGAATCTTAAGAAAATTTGAGAACAAGGAAAGAAGTATCATTAGTTTATTTTCAAAGTCTTATAAATATAATTTTCCTAAAATTCCTGGGAAAATTCAAAAAGTTTCTTGAAGATTTCAAATGTGTCGAAAAAGAATCTAAAAAATTTTGAGAAAATATTTTTATTTTACAGGATTTTATCAAGTTTTTTGACAAAATTCGAGTCACCTCGGAAATACGGATTTATTAACTTTTTCGTAAATGTCACAGTGTCGAGAATTTGATTTTTCGATATTCTTCAGTCGTCTCATTGTTTAAGAAAGAAAGAAAGAAAGAAAATTTTGCAAGTCTTTTTAGATATTCCCTTGAAAATAAGAAATCTTTTGAAATTCTTTGAAAAAATTTGAACTTTTCTTTTAAAAATATATTTTTTTTTTTAATTAAAAGTTATTTGAAATTTTTTCAGGAATCTTAAGAAAATTTGTTCATTATTGTAAAACCTTTCAAAAACCTTAAAAAACTTACAAATTTTATATCGAAATAATAAAAAATCTACATATCGTTTTTAATTTTTTGGAAACCTTTTCAAATTATAAATAATTTTTGATATTGCTTATAAACTTCTAAATATGTTTCAAAATAATTTGTGTTTTTCTTAAAATTTTGTTGAAATAATGCAAGATTAACAAATTTGCCTTAAAATCTTGGAGATTCTTTTCCAACAATTTTAAAGATCTTTTTTAATATTATCTTAATAAAATTTTTCAAAATAAAAGTAATTAAAATTGTTCCCAGGAATCTTGATAAACTTTGTTTATCCGCTTGATCTTTACAAATGGTTTAAAAAACTTCTAATTGCTTTGTTCGATATCTGCAAAAATCAATTAATATTTTTGAAAATTGCCATAGAATCTTGCGGATTCTTTTTTGAAAATTTGTAAAATGTTTTAAAAAGTTTTGAAATCTTTTTGAAATTAATTTTTCAAAATAAAAAATCATTAAAAATTTTCCTAGGAATCTTGCAACACTTTTGTATTATCTTGAAACCTTTCAAAATCCTTAAGAGGCTTCCAAATTTTATTTCAAACTGTTCAAAAATCTACATATCGTTTTTAATTTTTTGAAAACATTTCAAATTATGAATAATTTCTGAAATTATTTATAAACTTCTACATATTTTTTAAAACGATTCTTGTTTTCCTAATTATTTTTTTTATGTTGTAAGATTTGAAAATTTGCCTTAAAATTTTGGAGATTCTTTAAAACAAATTTGAAAATCTTTTTAAAATATTCTCTTAATACAAATTTTTTTAAATTAAAGGCATCAAAATTTTTCCCAGGAATCTTAATAAGCTTTGTTTGTCCCCTTTAAACCTTTAACATTTTTCTCACAACTTTTTTAAAATTATTTTAAAACCTTTCAACATCCTCAAAAAGCTTCCAAATTTTATTTCGACATTTTCAAAAATCTACATATCGTTTTTAATTTTTTGAAACCTTTTCAAATTAAAAATAATTTTTGAAATTATTACAAACTTCTAAATATCTTTTGAAATAATTTTTTTTTTTTTTTTAATTTTTAAAAAAATGATGCAAGATTAAAAAATTTGCCTTAAAATCTTGGAGATTCTTTTTCGACAATTTTGAAAATCTTTTTAAATATTCTCTTGATATAATTTTTTCAAAATGATATTCATTAAAATTTTTCCCAGGAATCTTAATAAACTTTGTTTATCCTCTTGAAACCTTTACAAATTCTTTAAAAAATTCTAATTTTATTCTTCGAAGTCTGCAAAAATCAATGAAAATTTTAAAAAATTGACATAGAATCTTCCGGATTCTTTTTTGAAAAGTTGGAATATTTTTTATAAAATTTTGAAATCTTTTTGAATATTATCTTAAAAATTAATTTTTTAAAATAAAAAAATCATAAAAAGTTTCCCCGGAATCTTACAGCAATTTTTTAATATTTTGAAACCTTTAAAAATCCTTCAAAAGCTTCCAAATTTTATTTTGAAATGTTCAAAAATCTACATATCGTTTATAATTTTTTGAAACCTTTTCAAATTATAAATCATTTGGGAAATTATTTACAAACTTCTAAATACCTTTCAAAATAATTTGTGTTTTTCTTAAAATTTTTTAAAAATCTTGGGGATTATTTTTCAACAATTTTGAAACTCTTTTTAAATATTCTATTAATATGAATTTTGCAAAATAAAAGTCATCATAATAAAAGTTTATCCTCTTGAAACCTTTAAAATTTCTTTAAAAACTTATAATATTTTTGTTTGAAATCTGCAAAAATTAATGAAAATTAAAAAAAATTGACGTATAATCTTACGGATTCTTTTTTGAGAATTTGGGAAGTCTTTTAAAAAGTTTTCAAATCTTTGTGAATATTCTCTTAGAAATTAATTATTTAAAATAAAAAATCATAAAAAATTTTTCCTGGAATCTTACAACAATTTTTCATTATGTATTTTTAAACCTTTTAAAATCCTTAAAAAGCTTCCAAATTTTGTTTCAAAATGTTCAAAAATCTTCATATCGTTTTTAATTTTTTGAAACCTTTTCAAATTATAAATCATTTATGAAATTATTTACAAACTTCTAAATATATTTTAAAATAATTTGTTTTTCTTGAAATTTTTTAAACATGATGCAAGATTAAAACATTTGCCTTAAAATCTTGGAGAATCTTTTTCAACAATTTTGAAACTCTTTTTAAATATTCTCTTAATATAAATTTTTCAAAATAAAAATCATAAAAATTTGACTAAGAAAGCTCAATAAACATTGTTTATCCTCTTGAAACCTTTGAAAATTCTTTGAAAACTTCTAATTTTTTTTGTTCGAAATCTGCAAAAATCAATGAAAATTAGAAAAAATCGTCATAGAATCTTCCGGATTCTTTTTTCAAAATTTGGGAATTCTTCTCAGAAGTTTTGCAATCTTTTTAAATATTCTCCTAAAAATTGATTTTTCAATATAAAAAATCATTTAAAATGTTTCTAGGAATGTTACAACAATTTTTTATTATTTTCAAACCTTTCAAAATCCTTAATAGCTTCAAAATTTTATTTCGAAATCTACAAAAATCTACATTTTGTTCACAATTTTTTTTATCTTTTAAAATTTTTAATTATTTATGAAATTTTGTCAAATCTTTTAAATATCTTTTAAAATGATTTCAATTTGTCCTATTTTTTTATATCTTGCAAAATTAAAGAAATTGTTTTAAACGCTTCCATATTCTTTTTCGACAATTTTGGAAATCTTTTTGAGTTTTCTTTTAAAATTAATTTTTCAAAATAAAAAATCATTTGATTTATTTATTATTGAAATGAAAAAGGAGTCGAATAGAAAAGTTTGATAAAAACGCAAAGATGAAACATTCTCAGCTAAGCGGAAGCAATAAGAAGGCAGAATATTGTGAAATTTGTAAATAGACATTAGACCACGTAACCTCAGTCAACGTATTTACAAATTACTGCTAAAAATGTAAAAACAAGAATTATTGATCTACTTCACCTTACTTTTATCTTCACTTTAAGTACATAAAATTATAGTTGTATTCGAAAAATCCTTCAGTCAGAATAAGAAATAAAAACTTTATTTAAGATAACCGCTTTGTTATTTTAAGTAACTTGATAATCAAGATAAAGAAAATGTTCTTTAATTCAAATAAATTATTGGCTTCATATTAAAAAAATATTTCTTTTATTTAAGAAAAGATTTTTTTTGCTAAAACAGCAAACTATACTTTAACTATTAGGAAAAAATAACCAAGAAGTTTCTTCGAAAAAACGTTTTTCTGTGTGTTGTTTTAATTTTCAATTAATCTTCGGTTTACGGCAAATTCTTTTTTCAAGGTTTAATTTAGAAAGGGGGTTATTAGTGCTTTCTCGAAATTTTTCAATTAAATTTCCATTTTTAATTTTTATGTTTTGATAGATGTGAATTTTTTATTTTAAAGGCTATAATATTAATGTTGAAAATTCAACAGAAAACATAAATTTCTAATTAGGAAGATTAATTTTGATACCAGAGAAGATAAATTTTCATAATGAATCTTCAAAAAAAAAAATATTAATAAAGTAGTTAATCATTCTACCAAGTAGTAGCTGAATTTTCAATAAAAAAAAGCTTAATTTCAAACCAAGAAGATTAATTTTTTGCCTAAAAAGACGAGATTTCAACAGAATAAATCAATTATTGATCAAATAGTTGCATTTCCAACTAAAAAAGATCAGCTTACAATCAAAAATGGAATGGTTAAAATCTTTTCTTTGAAAAAAGTGAATTTTTAATTTAAAATAATGAAAACAAAATAGTTAAATTTTAAACCAAAAAAACGAATTTGCAACAAAATAGTTTAACTTGCAACCAGAGACATAAATATTCAACCAAAAATGTTGAATCTTCTATAAGTGAAAGCTAGTTTAAAAATATTCAGTTATTATTGCTTTTTGGAAATTTTTTAATCGCTAATTTTCCATTTTTCTTTTTTATAGGAAGGTTTTACAATATTAAATTTATAGCTATTAAAATTAAAAATTTTCAATTTTAAACGCTCTTAATCTGAAAACGGTCTACTTTTACGTTGTAAAACCGATTAATTTTCTATTTTAAATCCTAAGTATAGTTAAAAATTCAACTGTTTAATTTTCTACAGTAGAATTTTCCGCCAAAAAAATGAATTTGTATTTATGAAAATTTAATAACCTCACTTGCCTGTATAAAAATTATTGAAATTTTCAAAGATAAAAATTTAAATTTAATTTTTTTTTTGAATTACAAATAAATTCTGTTAATTTTTAATTTTCTACCAAAGAAGACGAGTTTTTAACAAAATATATAAATTTTCAACTGAATAGTTGAATTTCTAACTAAAAAAGACCACTTTTCAGTGAAAAATAGTATAGTTAATTTTCCGTTAAGAAACTTAATTTTTAACTAAACTGATAAATCTTTCAAAAAATGAATTTTTAATAAAGTAATCTTACATTTTACAACCAAATATAGTAGAAAGGGCTTTTATTAAAAATTCGTCTTTTTGGCTGGAAAATGCCACAATTCTATTGAAAAATTTTTATACGAATAAAAAATTCTAATTGGTTGACAATTTAACTAATTTGTTGAAAATTCGTATTTTTGCCTCGAAAATTCAACAATTTCATAAAAAATTAAAATATTTTATGGTAGTAAGTTAAACTACTTTCCTGAAAATACATTTTTTTGAAGATTCATCATTTTCGTTAAAAATTCGTTTCCTTAAATAAAAATTAATCCTCTTGGTTGAAAATGTAACTATTTTGTTGAAAATTCGTCTTTTTTAGTAGGAAATAGATTTTTTTAAAATTAAAATCGCAACTGTTGGCTTGAAATTAATCTGTTTTTAATCAGGGTTCAAGTATTTTTATAAAAATTGGTCTTCAGTGGATAAATTCAACTGTTTTTTATTTAAAATTAAAATCTTTTTTGGTTGAAACATGAACTATTACATTTTTTGTTGAAAATTCATTTTTCAGGTTGAAAATTCAACTCCTTGGTTGAAAGTGTACTGACTTAAATATTAATTTTTTTTGTTCAAGATTCATAATTTTATTTGAAAATGCATCTCTTTCGTTAAAAATTGAACTACTTATTGAAAATAAATTTTTTTGTTTAAAAAATAATTTTTTAATTGATAACTAAACTATTTGTTTGAAATTTCATCTGTTTCGTGGAAAATTACATTTTTGATGAAAATTCATATTTTGGGGTTGAAAATTTAACTGCTTTGTAATTCGTTTTTTGATTGAAAATTAATTTTGTTCAATCAAATTTAACTATTCCATTTTTGGTTAAAAGCTGGTCTTTTTAAGTATAAAAATTAAATTTTTTAGTAGAAAATTTATATAATTTGTAGAAAATTCGTATTTTTTGTAGAAAATAAATTTTTAAAATTAAAAATGCAACTGTTGGGTAGAAAATTAATCGGTTTTAGTTGATAATTCAAGTATTTTGTTGAAAATTCATCCTTATTGGTTAAACTCAACTGTTTTTTATTTAAAATAAAAATATTTTTTGGTTGAAATATCAACCGCATATTACATTTTATGTTAAAAATTAATCTTTATAGGTTGAAAATCCAACTCCTTGGTTGAAAATTAACCTACTTTATTGAAAATTCATTTTTCAAGTTGAAGATTCGTCTTTTTTGTTGAAAATTCATCTCTTTGGTTGGAAATTGAACTATTTTTTTGAAAACTCGTTTTTTCGGTTCACATTTGATGTAATTTGTCGAAAATTTGTTTTTTTTTTTTGTGTAGAAAATGAAACTTCTTGGTTACAAATTTAACTGTTTTTTAGGAAGCTGGTGAAAATTTAATCTTTTCTTGTTAAAAATGCAACTTTTTGGTTGAAAATGAATTCTGTTTTGGTTGAAAATTCGGCTTTTGGTTGAATTTAACTGTTCTTGATTTTAAATTAAAATATTTGTTGGTTGCAACATCAACTATTACATTTGAATTAATTTAATTAATTTATACACGGACCCTAGAACAATTTTCTTTGCATATCTCCTTAGGTATGCATAATTTAAAAAAAAAACTTTTAATAAAAAAATTTTCATTTTAATCGGCTGCATTTTTTTTATCTATATAATTTTGCGTTTTGATCTGAAATAAAAGGAACAAAAAAAAAATCGAAAATGCAAGTTGAAATTTGAAATCGAATCGCTAAAAATTTTGCAATTTCAAAATTATTGTCTTGTTGCATAAATGATTTAAAATTGAAAGTGTTTAGATTTAAAACTGATTAATTTTTAAATATGAATTATTTAAACTAAACAAATTTTTGGGTTAATATACTAAATGACTAATTAATTACACAGAGATTCTGGGAAAATGGAACTTTGTTCTGGAAATACAATATG
>JAUELO010011753.1:0-11446 GCA_032357855.1 Amphibolips quercusostensackenii
GAGGATAGTACTTGAGTCCCTCAATTTGATTGGTGCATTGAGAGGAAAAACAATTCTTCGAAGTTCGAATATCCGGTTCGGATTCCTCTGGGGAACGAGTCTGATAAATCTAAGTTCTTCAAATTTATATCCAAATATGCGAGGAAAAGTGTGTCTCAGAGTAGGAAACGTAAACCTAACACGAAGTGAAGGCTCGGCAGGTGGTAGAGGCCCGACAGAAGAATGTGGTCTGGCAGAAGGAGACCTGGACCTGGCACGAAGAATAGGCTCAGCAGATAGAGGAGACCTAGCAGTAGAATGGGGGCTGGCCACAGGAGACCGGGACCTGGCACGAAGAATAGATTCAATAGGTGGAGGAGACCCAGCAGCAGAATGAGGTCTGGCAAGAGGAGACGTAGACCTGGCACGAAGAATAGGCTCGCTAGCTGAAGGAGGCCCATCACAAGAACGAGGTCTCTCAGGAGAAAAAGAAGGTCTATAACGAGGTCCACTAGGATTGGGGTCACCACTAGAAAAACTCTTGGACTGTGAACTTAATTCTGCAAGAAGAAACGAAGAATTATATTTTTTTTGCGAACGTAATCGCATGTTAGTATGTCATTGTAAACCATCGCGACGGTGAATCACCAGGAGGACAATCCATGTCACCTGTTAACTAATAAGCTCCTAGACTAGTGATAGTATTTTTTAATTATATTTATATTATATTTCAACAAAAAAGTTATATTTTAATATGAAGATGTAAACCTTGAAAATGTGTGCATTTTGAACAAACTAGTTAAACTCTTAAACAACTAGCTGAATTTCGGTTTGGAAAAAGTTGAAATTTTTACTATAAAAGGAAATATTTTTCAGCAAAAAGATTAGCTTTCTGCCGTAAAAAAACAATTTTCAACAAAATACGTTAATTTTTTAACAACATTGTTCAATATTAAAGCTAGAAGAATAAATTATCTACAAAAAGCGAATTGCTACGTTTTTACCAAAAACATTAATTTTCAACCAAAAATAAAAAAATCTAACAAAATGGTTACATTTTCAACAAAAGAGATAAATTTTTAATTTGGAAGATAAATACGATTTTTAACGAAAGATTTGAATTTTCAACAAAGACAGATTTTTAAATCAATAAAGAAAAAAATTTTATTCCAAATGTTGAGTTTTCAAGCAAGAAAAATAAATTTGAAAAAAAATTAATTTGCAACACAAAAATATGCATTTTCTACTAAAAGAATTAAATCTTAGTTTAAAAAAAACGAGTTTTCATCAAAATAAGTGAATTTTTAACTAAAAAAGATTAATTATGTAGCAAAAGTGGAATGACTAAATTTCTAAAGAAAGTAAATTTATTTTTAAAAAATGAATTTTTAACAAAATTTGTTTAATTTTTATCTGAAGAAATGAACTTTATTACATTTTCTGCTAAAATAGACAAATTTTCAAAAAATATATAACTTTTCGAAAAAAGATATCACTTAAAGAAATGGAATAGTTCCATTCAAAGTTAGAGAAACAAGTTTTCAACTAAATTAAATGCAATTGTAAAGAAATAGTTAAATTTTCATCTAAATAGATGAATTTTTAACCAAAAAGATGGTGCGTGCCTAGCCCGCAGATCTTTCTAGTTATCTATAAAACGAATGAATTTTTAACGCGAACATATAAATTTTCATAAGAATAGTTTATCATTGAACCTAATAGCTAAAACCAGAAATGTAAATCCTAATGAAAAAAATTAATATTTAACCACATTTTGAATTAAAAATGATGAATTCTCAACTAAAAAAATTAATTATAACCCAATAAAGATGAATTTCAAACAACATACATGAATCTTCAAATACAGAGGATCCACTCAAAATTAAAAATATTAATTTTTAACCAAAAATAAAAGAGTTATATTGTTAGGTAAAAAAAGGAGTGAATAACAAGAGAAAACGAGTTTTCTACAAATTAGTTGCATTTATAACAAAATAAATAAATTTTTTTCAAAATTATAATTTCTATAAATAATTAATGCTTAACAACAGATTTTATACCGAAAGATTATTTTTAAACACAAAAAGTTAATTTTTTTATAATGTAATATTTAAATTTTCAACCATGAAAATAAATCTAAAAAAAATGAAAAAAAAATTAGAACAAAGTAGTTCAACTTTGAACCAAGTAGCGGAATTTTTAATGAAAAATATGATTTTTCGAAAAATAGTTGTATTTGCAATTAAATAATGAAATTTTCAGCCAAATGCCTGAATGAATTTACCTAAAATTATAAATATATTTTATTATTATATTCACCAATAGAATTAAGGATAACGGCTAAAGATAAGACCAGAGTACATACGATCCGCATCTTTTTTGGTTAAGAAACAAACTGATTAAGATATTAATAAAACATTTTATTAACAATGTAACTGTTGAATATTCTATTGCTCCATAAGCGTATATTATCTATTTTAGTCGTTATCTCTTAGATTCAATGCGTCATGCTCGTCCTCCTGAGATATTTACATTTGATAAGAGTCAGTTTCATCAAGAAGAATTTGGTTATAAACTTTATTGAAACTGATGTCACCTTTTGCGTAATCTTTTACGTTTCAAGGAAGGAAGGTTTTTATCGAAAAAAAAAATATTTTTTGACAAAAAAAGTACGACTTCTTCATAGTAGTTGAATTTTAACCTACAAATATGCTTTTTTAATCAAATGGTCGAATCTTGGAAAAAAAAGATTAAAATTTAACCAATAACAAATAATTCTGTAGTCAAAAATGAAAATTTTCTTATAAAAAATAATACTTTTAAAATTTAAAATTATAAATATCTGGCCAAAAATGGAATATTCAAATTTTTGAATTAAAAATTCAATTTAAAATAGATGAAAAAAATAAATTTGTGCCATAAAAGTTTCAAATAATATTTAAATTAAAAAAAGATTAATTTTCTACTAAAAAATATTAATTTTTAACAAAGAACATTAATTCTCAACGGAAATTTTAATTTTTAAACTAAAAGGTGATTAAGAAGCAAAAATTTTTAATCCTATAAAGATCAACAAATTTGTTTCACGCTACTTTTTGATAAGTTGCTGGTGCGTGGAAAAAGTTATGTGTAAAGAAAAATTATTTAATTTCCTTAAAAAAGTTGTTGGTATAGATTTAATAGGTTGACTAAAATAATAATACAGAATAACATTTCTACTTTATTTTAAATCATATGAATTAGCGGTCTCGATCCAAGGTACATAAATTAATAACACATTTATTAAATATAATAGAGTCCAATATAATATATTAAATTTCGGATTTTGGATACATTTTACTGAGTGTGAAGCAAAAGACAAGTGCCCGGTGGCAATTTTAATACACAAAAAATTTACAGTTAGCAAACTTTTTTTTATGGCAATTAAAATACAAAAAATCCGAGTATTTAAAGAAGAATATGGTCTGGCAGGAGAATACCTGGACCTGACACGAAGGAAAGGTTCGGCAGGTGGAGAAAACAGGTAAAAGATTGAGGTCTGTCTCTTTTTAATTCAAATCTTTTCAAATTGAAGCTTGAACAAATTTTGTTTTAAAAGTTTTTGTTTACTTTTATTCACTTTCAAATTCAACAATTTTAAACTAAGGAAAGGGTTGTGCCAAAAATCAGGTTCCTGGAAAAAGTTTCCTATCATTTGAATTTAAATAATATTATTGGTCATGGTAGATAGAAAAAAACTTTTGTTTATGTAAAAAGCTCATAACTTACAAAGAATAATTTTTTAAACAATATTTTATGCAATCAAATTTTTTCTTGATATCGCTTTTTACCAATTTAAAAAAAATGGTTATATTTAACCAAGTTATACCTTTTCTTAAGAAAAACATTCTCTAAAAGTCCTCTGTTTGCCATTTTAAAAAGTAAGTTGATAATATTCGAATATCGTTATTAGTTTAAAGAATTTTTTGTTAAAAAAAAATTTTTTTTTACGATTTTATCTATCGAAAAAATTGCTTTTAGAATTAGAAACATTATAAATTGTATTACTTTATAATTAAAAAGGGTGAAAAGTGAACTAATATTGTACGGAAAATTCCTGGTCATTTACCGGTTTTCCCCTCTAACGGATATCTTGAGAAGGGAACTTAAAATTGCAAAATTACAATTGTTAATCTCTTGACCGTCAATTTTAAAAGGTCTAAGCATAAACTTGGGATGAACATAAAGACTAAGCGCAAAGCTTCAGATCTGACAAATGCGCACGTTTTTCTTTTTTATTAAAAATGCGCAGAACTTTGGTTCACCCGAAATACTTTGAAACACTTCAAGATTGGATTATTTGTGCTTAGTGGACATTCCGCGATTTCTTGTGGGGTCAATTCTTCAACATTGCCGCTGACCATGTTTATTTTCACCCGTTTTGGCAGAAAAGACGTAGGTTCATATATTCCACGAAGAATCGTTTGTTTGCTTGACAAATATTTGTCCAATATAGCATAGATGTCACCATTCGACGTTGATAATACAATTTGTTCTTCAGCTGGCATGTGCTTAAGGACTGAATTTGGGTTTCGTAATTTAATTAGTTTTTCGGCAGGAAAAATATATCTTCGAAGTTCGAATATCCGTTTCGGATTCCTCTGGTGAACAAGTCTAATAAATCTTAGTTCTTCAAACATAAATCCAAGTATGCGAGGAAAAATTATCTTGAGACGACAAGACTTGGATGTAGCATGAAGAGCTTGCTCAGCAGATGGTGGAGACTCCGCAGGAGAATGGGGTCTGGCAGAAGGAGACCTGGACCTGGCACGAAGAGTAAGCTCGGTAGATGAAGCAGACCTGGCAGTAGAACAAGGTCTCTCAGGAGAAGAAGGTCTACAACGAGAATCACCAGGATTCGGGTCGCCATCAAGGAAACACTTGGACTGTGTACTTAATTCTGCAACAAGAAACAGAGGATTATATTTTATGTAACGTACACAATCGTATGTTAGCAAGTCATAAGTTGTAAATGTAGTCGTAATCAAAGAACTTGGTCCGCTGAACTTCTTTGGCACCTGCGATTTTTTTAAACAAATTTTAAATTTTAATTTAAAAAAAATATGTTTTGTTCTTCAGGTATAAAGAGTGACTGCAGATATTTCACCTAAACTAAACAAAAATTTGTTATTTAACAACAAAGCTTAAGCTTTTTCTTCTAATTATTTCTTTAACTTCATTATGAAAAATCATAACTCAATGTAATGAATAATAATGTAAATATGAATTGATTGGTAAATTTGTATTTATTTTAGACTAAGAAGGAACTTTATTTACTTTAGGCTCTTTTGGCCTTGAGTAAAACATTATTTTTCTTTTAAAAAAACGACACAATATACGAAAAAAAATCAAAACAAATTTTTCATAAACTTTTTATATAAAATTATATAAAAAAATGTGCTTGCTTTGAGGGCTCATTCTCATTGCGCGCTTCGCTCGCAAGCTAGAGCGCGCCCAAGGCGCGTGGCAGTTTTATCCTACGCTTCGCGCTCGATAACATATTTAACTCGCTCTTCGCGCACCGTAACGTATGTATTCGTGTTCAGCTTAGATAATAAGAAGTTCACTTTAAAATATTATTTAATTGTATTTGTTTTTAAATTTGATATTCTACCAAAAAATATTAATTTTTAATAAAATTTTCAAAATCATCAAACAAATATTTTCAATTTTAAAGGAATTCTCAACCTGATAGTAAAATTTTTAACCAAAGAAATTAATTTTTAACCAGAAATATTAATTTCATACCAAAAAGTTAATTTTTTAACAAAATAAAGGAATTTCCAACCAAATAATTGAAGTTCAAGCAGAAAAAACTAAATTTTCAAACCAACATATAAAATTTCATTTTTAATAAAAAAAAATAATTTTCACTAAAAAAGTTTAAACAAACTAGGTAAATTACAAAAAGGTGATTTTTAACTAAATTTTTAAATCGCCAACCAAAAAGAGTAATTTCCAACAAAGTAGTTTCACTTTCTATTGAGTAGTCGAAGTACCGACCAAGAAGAGATGCATTCTCAAATAAAATATAGTAGTTGATATTTTAAGCAAAAAAGATTTTGATTTTAATCTAAAAATAAAAAATTTCTGCCAAAAAAAGAGAAATTTCAACAAAATAGTTTAATACTCAACAAAAAAAAACGTGTCCTATCAAAAAGTGATCGCTAAAATTTTTTTAAATCTTTCTTAAACGCACACTTTATGTTAATTTATTTTTTCCGTACCTCGCGTCGTTTTTCTAAAATTATATTTTTTATTGTTAATGTTATTCTTTACAGTTAGAACAAGAATTACGCGTTCTATCAGAAAGTGATTCGTAAAAAATTTGTAGATCTTTTTAAATAAACAATTTTTGTCAATTTATCTTCTTTGTATCTTGTAGAGTTTGACCGCAAAAAGGAATTTTGGAGTTTTCATTATTTCTTGTGCATCTTAAATTAAAATGTTAAATTTTTCAAGAAAATTCAAAAAGTGGTTGTGATGATCTCGTAAGGTGTTAAAAATGCAACGTTTTTCTTTCTTTGCCATTTTTTCCTATCGTGCGTTGTTAGGCTTCGAGTGTTCATTTTCATTTGTTTTTTGGAATTTTGTAAATGCTATAAATCTAGTAAATTTTTGTTGTTAAAAAAAGGCATAAGAATGAATTGTTTACTTTTAAGGTACTACTAATAACGGTACATAAAATTTTTTAATTTGATAAAGAGTAGTCTCAAAATTTTTGCAATACTTGTTTAAAACACTTAAAACACATACACGCAACATAAATACATGCATATTTATACATACATACAGATACATACACATACATACACATACATACACATACACACATATACATACATGCAAACACATACGTATAAATACACATACATACACATATACATACACATACATACACATTCATACACATACATACACATTCATACACATACATACACATACATACACATACATACACATACAAACACATACACATACATACACATACACACACACATACAGAAACATACATACACATACATACATACACACATACACATAAATACATGCATACATAAATACGCAAATGCAGCCAAACATACATACATACATACATACATAAATACATACACAAATGCAGACAAACATACACATATGCAGACACACAGACATTTCATAAAAATCTGTTTTTCGCGTTCAAGAGGTCTCAAAACGTGAGCATTTGACAAAAACAAGGAGAGGGGGATTTTACACGAATATAATACCTTCGCCGATAAAAATAAAGAAATATCAATTTGCAACCAAAAATAGAAAAGTTGCATTATTATTTAAGAAAAGAAATTTTTTTTTAAAAGTAATGAAAAAAATAGTAACATTTTGAAAACAAGGGATTAATTTTCAAGTAAAATTATGAATCTTAGAAAAATTAGTGTTTAAAAACAGATTTCAGCCCAAAAGATTATTTCTCAACCCAAAAGTTAATTTTCGAATTATGTAAAACTTAAATTTTTAACGAAGGAGATAAATCTTAAACCAAGAAAAAATAACAAAAGTAAAAAAGTAGTTTAACTTTGAACAAAGAGGCTGAATTTTTGATGCAAATAAAAAAAAATATAAATTTTTAACCAAATACTAGAATTTTTAACCAAACGTGAAAGAAAATTTACCAAAAATTATAAACATATTGTATTATTATATTTACCAATAGAATTAAGGATAATAGTCAAAAATAAAATCAGAGTACAGACAATACACCGTAGTCGTTATCTTTTAGATGCAAGGCTCCACTCTGCGATATTTACATTTGATAAGAATAGTTACAGAGAAAAAAATTGTGTTATAAACTTTATTAAAACAGACATCACCATTTATATAATTGTCCACGTTTGGAGGAAGGCTCATTTTATATAGCAAATATATATTTTTTGATCAAAAAAGGACGACTTCATATATTATTATATAAATTTTTTATTTTTATCTGTTTTAAAAAATAAAAATTCATTAATTTTTTATTTGTCTTTTTGATTTAAAAATTTATCTGTTTTAGTAGAAATTTCATCTTTCTTGCATAATGATGCATCTGTTTGGTTAAAAAATTAATCTTCTTTGCTTATTTATTAAACTATTTTGTGTAAAAATTTTAGTTGTACCATTTTGTTAAGTAATCATTTTAAAAAAAAAATTCACTTTTTCATTTGGAAATTCTGCTTTTTATTGATAGCTTCATATTTTCTTCAAAACTGATATTTTTAATTGTTAATTCAACTACGTGGGTGAAAATCGAACTACTTTTTTTGAAAATTCGTCTTTTTTGTAAAGGTTTATTTCTTTAGTTAAACATTTGACTATTTGGTTAAAAATTATTTATTTTGCTAAAGATTAATATTTTCTGGTTATAAATTCAGATTTAGTACGGAAAATTTATTTTTTGGCTTCAACGTTGAACAATTTAGATGAACTTTTTTACTCGTTCATGACTGAAAAATCTTTCTTTGCTAAAAATTCGACTTTTTGATTTTTAAATTAATTTCTGTAAACAAAACAATTGGAATTTATCTTGGGTTTTTGAAACTTTTACTAATTAGTTAATAAATTAATTATTTCTGTTGAAAATATAACTTATTTTTCAAAAGTTATTTTTGTTGGTCAAAAATGCAACTACCTGGTTTAAATTTGTACTACTTTGTTAAAAATACATTTTTCGGTTGAATATTCGTCTTTTTGGTTAAAAATATAAGTATTTTATTTTTAAAAAATTACTTTTCTTGCCTAAAAAATCATATTTTATGTTCAAAGTTCAGCTTTTGTTTAAAATTCACTTTTTAATACTTTTCTCATTTTAGTTAAAAAATTCACCTCTTTGGTTCAAATTTAGCTATTTTGTGGAAGATTCATCCTTTTTGGTTGAATTGAATTGTTTTATTTTTCAACTAGAAATCTATTTTTAATGAAGTATCAAGAATTAAATGTTTCGTTGAGAATTTATATGTTTAGGTTAAAAAAGCAATTTCTTGTTTAAAATTAGAACTACTTTTTGAAAATTTTTTTTTTTGGGGGGTAGAAGATTCATCATTTTGAATGCAGATTTATATTTTGGTTTAAAATTTATATTTTTGTTAGAAAATTAATCTTTTTCGTCAAAAAACTGTTTATTTTCAAAATTTGACTTTTGAAAAAAAAATTTTTTTTTCTAGCTTGCAAAATTCAATTATTTGTTTAAAAGTTCTACTATTTTTTTGAAAATTTGTCTATTCTTCTTGAAGTTTTAACTATTTGGTTGTCGGTGTAACTGTTATTTAATAATTATTTTTGTTATTGTAAATTTCGTTCTTAAATTCTACTGCACATCATACTCTAACGGCAAAAGGACACCGCCGATATTATAAAAAAATCTTTGAATCAAAATTAATCATCTCAAAAGGGCTTCAAAATTTGGTTCACATTCTTTTTTGATAAGACGCATATTTGTGAAAAAACGTATGTAAAAACTAAAGTTATTCAATCGTCTAAAAAAATTGTGCATATAGATTTTGTAGGGTAACTAAAATTAAATAATGATAAGGAATAACATTTCTACTTTATTTTGTAATATAGGTATAAATAAGCATTCTTAGTCCGTGGTACAGAAATTAATAACACATTGATTAAATATAATAAGTTCAACAATAGCAATTTTGTATTTTTGATATGGTTCATCAGTGCAAAGCGAAATAAATTCACTAAAGTAAAAAAATTAGAGCATTAAAAATAATTAGGTCTGGCAGGAGTAGACCTGGAATTCTGAAAAAATTTTAATTAAGATAATGGTCGTTTCAAGAAATCAGGTTCCTGGAAAAAAGTTTCCTATGATATTCTAAATAAAATAGTATTATTAAATATGTTTTACAAAAGGAAAACTATAATTTGTTACAGAAAAATATTAAACCTTACAAGAAAATAATTTCCCTAACAATGTTAATGTGTAATTCAACTTTTTGTAACTATCGCTTCTTACCAATTAAAATAAAATTTTAATTAATTATACCTTTCTTACAAAAAAACATTTCTGTCAACTCCATTGTTCCCATTTACAAAAACAACATAATAATAATTGAATATCCTTTTTTGTTTGAAAAATTGTTTCTTTGTAAAAAAATTCTTTTTACAATTCCAGTATAAAAAAATTACTTTCAAAATCAGAAACGGTAAAGTTGTAGGAAATATATTTCCCAAAAAAATTAAAGATCACTTATAAATTAAGGCGCAATGTTGTGCCACACCACCATTTTGCATTCGCAAAACAGCTCTGATGTTATATCTGGTTCTTTAAACGCATTTGAGGTCGCCTGTCTGCCTGAGCAGATCGTGATCTTCCTGCCAGTAGCGTTTTACTCTTATTAAGTTTCAGCACAGCAAAGTACGGCCAAGATCTCCACCTGACAGACAGTAGCATGCCATCAAATCAAGTTCCCTATCGCTCTCCTTCTTGGGCTGTATTAAATTTCTACATCTGACCCTCTCTCTCCTCTGGAGCCATCTGTGTATCATATTTCCCCCTGGAGGAGAGAGTTACGATTCCCTTTCTAGGTATTCTTGCTTGAAATGCAGACGCGAAGAGTCTTCGTAGTGCTGAAGCGTTTTGTTATTTTATCTTGTCTTCTCTCTAGAATCAGCAGTGTGCTGATTTTCCTCGAGAGTCCAGTGTGTCTAGTCTCCGGAGTCCATCTTTTTACTCTTGCATGATTCATATTGCTGCTGCGGGGGCATTTCTAATTGCTCCCGTCAAACTCTTAAACGCTAGCCACCAGAACACGGCCGCGTGAGGGAGCCTTGATTTAAGGGCAGCAGGGTAGAGTCATGTAAACATTTCAGGCCCTAAACCCCACGTCAAACTAAAGGCTCTTCTGTACATTAAAAAGTCATTACAAACTTCCTGCATTGATTCTTTAAGTGCTTCGCCCAGTTTAGATTACTATCTAGTATTACTCCCAAATATTTAATTGAATCTAAAAACGTCAGCCTCCTGTCACAAAATACAGGAACGTCAAGTTTGGGCACTTTATAATTTTCCCTGAAAATGATTATTTTGGTTCTAGACTTTATTGTGTTCTTAGATTTAATTGCGCTTGCAGGGCAGTTATTCTCATACAAGAAGAATAATCTGTAATGTGGGGGTATTATCCCGATTTAGAATCTCCAGCTCAATGTCCGCTAGATATTTGATTAGGTCTCCTTCTCTTTCGTTGATGTTCGTGCTTCCCCACACTTGATGGTGTAAGTTTGCATCACAGCCCAACAGCAGAGGGAACCTATTTTCCTGGGAGTGCTGAATTAGAGCCTTCACCCCTATCTCTACTAAGTCTTTCGTTAATAACGTTGATAATGGTTACGTTAGTGCAAATTAATCTGCATCATTGGAATTTCCTTCTCAGCCATTTAAAATCGAATTCAAGATACCTTCCTTGGT